>JAPKLX010000103.1:196551-224521 GCA_026898415.1 Leonotis leonurus
CTACTAGAGATGTAGATATAGGTAAGGAGTGAAGACTTTAAGAATACACTCAAGTGTCTCTGCATACATAAAAGTTGCATACACCTAAAACCATTCTATATAACAACTAGAAGCTCCCTCATACCCAACTTAGAAATCAGATTCACTCATACTTAGAGCATTCGGGAAAGCTTTCATAAACAAAGAAGCATTCAGACCATTCCAATCCTAAGGTGTGAGGTATACAATTGCATACTTTAAGCTTTACTTTTAGAACTTAGTTCAAAACATTCTTCTACTTCAAAACTATGTTCAGAAACTATAAAATTAAATCTAGTGTAATCATATAATCTGCTTTCTTCACCTTCTCTTTAGAACCTAGATATGTTCAGAAAGAAAGAACCTAACATATTCAGTATGAAAGGCTTCAAAAGCTTTTAAGTGTTCTTTAGCTCAAGGTTAATAAACTCTTAACTTAAGAGACACAATCAGACAGATGCTTTAAACTTAGAACCATAAGAAATCATGTTAGCAAAGCGTATATGCACATTCTTGCATTTGATAATTTCAGAAAACAGGTCTGTACATGTGCTTCAGAATTTTAGTACATGACATGTAACTAGAATACGAATTAATGACTATGTACAGAGCTTAGAAAATGAATTCAAAATGCAGAACATAGAAACTTCAATAATGTTTCAGAATTTCAGAACATAGATTTCATAATTAGACTTTCAGATTTGAACATTTCCTACTCCACTTTATATTCATACTAGTACAGAACATATACACATACAAATTTCAGAACATAAACTGAACCATATTACAGTTCCCTATCTCGACCAAAACAGGGATGCAAAGAAATCAATAACTTAAATGTATAAATCGAAAATCAGATTTCTAAACTAAGACTTTGCTCCATAACTATCACCTTAGTCCAAAATCCAACAAAAGAACCCATTTTAGACAAATGGCAACACAAATAGAACATACAGATTCGAACATATTATCTACTACACAAATAAGAAAATCTTACCAACTAAACCAAACCATTGGAGTTTCAGAACCCTTGCTTAATCCTTCTCCACCTAAGCCTCAAAGTCCTCGGCCAAAACAGAAAATAAAAAGAGATTAGAACATGCAGAAATGCTAAGGTGTGGAATTAAAATACAAAAATAAATAAATAAATTAAAATGATGAATCTGTAACAACTTATAAGATGAATTATGAAATTATTGACCTTTCATCCAAGAACCCAAATTTAACCAAACCCAACACCAAATTGAACATGAAGTAATGAAAGATTGAAAATGTAGATAAAAAGAATAGAAAGAAGAGAAATTCAAAGCTTTACCTGTGAGAGGTTCAACGGCAGTCCCCGCTGCTGCATTCCACCGGGAGAACTCCGACGAGAACACAAATCGGTCGAGAGCAGAGAGAGATCGAGAGATTATGAATAATTGAAATCTGAAACTGGAAGTAAATAGAGTTAGGTTCCAAACCAAAATCAAATCAAACTTAAGGTGTATAGATTTTCAGAAATTAAAATTTAATTGAAGCTAGAAAAGGGTGAGAGAAAGAGGAAACTTACCTTGAGGTCGCCGGCAAGGGGGCTCCGGTGAGCTTCCCTCCGAAAGCAGCGAAAGGCAGAGAGAGAACAGAGGCAGAGAGAGAAAACAGAGGCAGAGAGAGAGAGACGAGAGAGGAGAGGGAGAGGAAGTGTGTTGTGTTTAGGGCTAGGGTTAGAACATTATTAGTTAAACGAATGGGTCGGGTTAATGTTAAGTCTAATGGGCCGATTAATGTTAAATCTGATGGGCCGATTTAAGGTTAAGTCTAATGGGCCGATTTTAAGGTTAAGTCTAATGGGCCGATTTTAGGGTTTGTCGAATGGGCCAGTTGAATTAATGGAATGGACCGAATGAATTTATTTAAAATGGGCCAATTAAAACAAATGGGCTAAGTCTTAAAAAAATTCTAATGGGCTAAGATTTAATTAATTGGAGTGAATAATTATGAGTTAGATTAAGCCCAAACAATAAGATTATGTTGGAATATGCTTAAGATATAAAATTTTAGTATTAGTTCCAATTTGTTTTAAAATTCTTAGATAGTATTAATTAAAATTTATACTATCCTATAAGTGTTAATTAACATTTTAGCTTGAAATTAAATTTTCTTAAATAATTATAGTACCCATTAGTAAGTTAATTGGGTAAAACAAATGAAAACATTAAGGATTTAATAAATCAAAGATTGATTTAAAATCCTACGAAAATAGTTATAGAAATCTCTAAGTACTCGAATATTAGTCGAGTAAGTAATTAAATTAATTAATTAAATAATAGAATAATATTTCATTTTATTTAGATGAAATAAATTATATACTCACGATGAGTATCTTCTTCGTAATTACGATTAAGGTTTAGCGAAGGGAAAGCACTAGGCGGTAAAGATTCAGATCCTATTAAGCAAGGAAGCGATTCAGGTAGGCTTTCTTATACAACTAAAATTATGTGTGTTGTATCAGTTATTATTTCATTTCAAAAAGATTTTGAACTGAAATTATGTGAAGTATTGTCTTGCCAAAAATATTTATATTTTTTGTATAATACATATCTGCTTGAACTATTATAATCGAATTCGGGTCCTAGAGGATTGTTATCTTACTTGGACTAGTGTACACCACGACTGTGAGTCATCTAAGCGGGTTGGCCGGTCAAGTGTCCGTGGAAGGTGGCCACCTTCCCGACACACAGAAATACAGATATGATTGATTACTTCAGAACTTAGACTGCGCACTCGAATTTTAAGAATCAAAAAAGAATTTAGTTAACATAGGTTCTTTAGAGACAAAATCCATATGTTTCACTTTCAATGGCATAACAATTATATTAGTACAAATGCGATTTCGGCATGTGTCTACTGAGTACTTTTGAACTCAGCCCTGCATGTATTTATAAATGTGCAGGTTGAGCTGTGATGTCAAAAGGGAGTGCTCAGCGATGGTTTTGTCGAACTCAATTAGCATTAACTCTTGGGGGTTTACATGTCTTCATACATGTAAACTTAGAAATTGATCCAATTTCCGCTGCAAACACTCATTTCAGTATTCAGTATTCCTAGATGTTAATTATGATCAATGACTTATGTATTTTTGGTATCGATTACTCAGTACCGAATTTCGTGTATGAACCCTTGTTTATCGAAGCACTTATCATATATTCACATTAGTGTTAATGACCCTTTCTTTTTTCGTTTTCATATTTCATCCTTGAGTCACGATTTTAACCGTCCTTACTACACTTAGTAAAGGTGGGTCGTGACAATAGATCATAATCAATAAATAAGAATTAATAAAAAAAAATTAATATTTAGTGACGATGTGTTCCACATAATTCGCGTGCTCATTAATCCCGTGCGGAAGGGATAAGTATTTTCGCTTTTATTTCTATATTTCTTTCTCCATGTTGGTAATTAAATTGATATCTCCAGTTCAAGTTTTGCCAAAGTAAAAATCTATTCATGCGTAAAATCTAAATAATGTCAAATTCAAATTTCAGAACTCACGTGCAAAATTCAAAATTCATAACTAATTTGCCCTATTATCAATAGATATCCACCTATTAACACATTTGTTTTTCTTTTTATATGCTTACTCCTTTAACTACACATCTTCATTTAAATTCAAAACACATTATTAAAATACTATCAAATCAAAAATTAAACATTTTTGTAGATTGAGTATAAAAATAACGCAAATAAATACGCCATCTGTCTCATTTTTTCTTGGCCCATTTGACCAAAAAACATTCACATTTTTAGTCAAATGATCCAAAATTGTTAGGACAGAGAAAATACATCATATATGAATTGTAGAAAGTTGTATTCGTCCACCAAAATGATTTACATTTTGCTATTTTTAGATGTCCAAGAAAATGATTTATATTTAAAACTTTCAATTTATAATAAGTGGACACACCACACTCACTATATACAACTCAATTTAAAATAATATTTTAGGTGAGAGTCAAACTCTACTAACTACTCACAACCAATTTAAAGCAATATATAAAGTGGAACCCTAACTATACTCACTACACATCCCCATTAAAGTCAAAATACAATATTAAAACTCGTGCTGGATCAAACCGTAAGTCATTTTCATGGACGGATGGAGTATAAAACTGAGCGGATAGAGACATTTCATGCAATAGATGTTAAAAGCAAAATATATATCTTTCCTAAGAAAAGTGGTGAGTTGGGAGAAAATGCAAGAGTGGTAAAATACCAATCACATACAAGCTAAACCATTTAACATTGAACTTGAAGGCACACTACAAAATGCAAGTTGAGATTCAAAAGGTGAAGACAAAATCGGGGGCCTCTGCAACACAAAAATTATGCAGCATTCCAAAGTGAAAGGAAGCTTCTTGGTGCAGGCAAAAAGCACACTAAGTGCGAGAGAGAGTCAACAACAATCCATAGTGATCACTGGGTAAGACTGGGAGCGACAACTGCTTTACCTGCCCCTTCACTTTCTTCTCCTTGATATATGATGCGCCTGGAATTGCATCCATCCCGATCATCTTGATACTATCTATCTTCAACTCCTTCAACTTGCATATGAATCTATCCAGCCGTTTCTGCAGACTCCGATTGCCAGTCAGCATCTTGTTTGATTTTGTGTCATATGTCCATCCGTCTTCGCCTGGCCTTAGCTCCCTCCACGCATCGACCCAGCCATCCCCTAAAGGAAAAGGCCCATCAAGTTTATCATCCCAGTTCATGTCCCCGCAGAAAACCACATTCTCGTTCTTTTCAAGCAACTTCACTGCTTCGTTAGCCTGAACAATGCGTTCTTTGCTGTACATCTGGTCCCATGTCGGAGGGCCTGGGTTGGGGCTTTCTAAGTGGCTCGTAGCAACAACCACTGTCGTTCCAGGAAGCACTTCTACTTCTGCAACAATAAGTTTTCGTTCCATTATGGAATTGTGAAAGGGTTTGCTGCTAAAGGATTTTACCGGCAATTTGGATAACTGCAAAATGTTTATACGTGTAAGCTTCAATATTAAGAAGGCCATAACAAAGTAGAGATTTGTACAGAACAAGAATTACTATGCAATAACAAATGAACAAAAAAAATATCTCATTCTTGCAATATGCATGACACAATTCCATCCATTTAGCCTTAAAGAAGAGTAAAACTACTGAATGGAGCAGTGTGGATAGTCTAACCCTGTTCTAAGTAGTTCCTTCAGAGTTGAAAAAGACATCCAAATGAATCAACTCCTTTTAGTCCTCAAGAACATATAATTAGATTACTATAAGTCCAAGTCAATTTAGTAACCTTAAGAAACTTTGGAAGCCAAGATTATAAACTTCCTGCATGTTAGTTGTTACTCAATACTTCAGAGGTGGTGTATCACTATCACATCACCTGCATGCAGAAGTATGATCCCGGAAACATCTTGCCATCCGGGGTCAAGCATCGGTACCCCTTCCACCAACTTGACTTTTGGAAGATCTCAAAAAAAGTGGGTGTGACCTCCTGAACAAATGCATCGACATGACTCATGAGAACTCTCAACTATGAGAAATCAAGAATGAAAAGAAGATGATAACCACCTGAAAGCATATCACATCCGGTGAATGCAATTCTATAAGGTCCCCAAGTGCTCTCATCCTAATGTGCATCTCAACATCTTCACGAAACCAGACATTGTAGCTCAAAAGCTTCCATGTTTTTGATTCTGAGTACAAATGAGCTTCACCTGCTGCTGTAGAGCTTCCTTTCATATCAGATTTCTAACATAAATTTTATAAAGCAAACTGAATTCATAGAAAGAATTAAAGAATGCCACCCTAAATTTTAGAAGATAGCAATCGATCTTTGACATAAAAGTCCACAACAAATATATATGTAATTAACTGAAACAGAAACAAAAAATTTGATTTTGCTGGCGTTAACCTCCCAATTTATATCAGATTCAGAATCACTTCATATAATCGACATATACAGTATCTATAAACAATGAAAGAGGTGAAATGAAAGAAAATCAAGAATCAAACCCAGTGGTTTAGCTAGAACAGCCTTATTTGAAGAAGCCTTTACATCTTGAAACCCAGACGAACCACCACCACCACCACCATCATCTTCTTGTATACGTTTCCTCTTATTACTGCAAGGTCGCAGCCCAGAAGAAAACCCTAATTTCCCACCATCACCAAACACACCACTACCAACACCACCACCATCATATTTGCTCTGACCATTCCCAAAATTAACAAAATCTCCCCGAGCGGAAGGAGACGTAGAGCCACCGGTACAAGCTTTCAACGGCAGGAAAACGTCACCGATGGAAACAGTAACATCATCATCATCACCGATTTCGAGAGTTGAGAGCCAAGTCGCGGTGGCCCTAGTGCCGCATATTTCGCAAATTGCGGTTGAATAAGGGTTCAAGAGAGTGCACGCGGGGCACGACCACAAGGATTCTGGCGGCGGAGGTGGCGCCGATGATGATGATAGGAGCGGAGGCGGCGATGGCGCGGAAAGGCATACTTCGCAGTGCGATTTTTGGGTTGGGGGGTTGATGAAGGTGCATTTGGAGCATGTCCAAGAAGACATTTTTATTGTTAGAGAGAGGGTTCTAGGGGATTTTTGGGATATTTTGAGTGGTGGTCGAAATTGGAGGACAATGGATTCTGCAACATTGGGGAGTGAAGAAGAAGAAGATATCACCATTTTGAAATTGAAATCATGATTGTTTTGCCGCTTTCAAAGCGAATCTTATGGTTTGCCATTTTCTACCCTAACTTCTTCTAATCGTTTGATCTTTCATATACTCCCTCCCTACTCCTGCATAATAAATTCACATTTCTTTACTTTTATGTTAATAATTATACATTTTATTGAATCAACATATTAATTTTCTAATTACTTCTATTACATATTTAATTATTACATATTTAATTATAGATAATATAAAATCATGATATCCATAATATATTTAATTTCTTTATTCATTAATTATTTACTTTTATTTCACAAAATACACATATTTAATTAATAAATATTATAGGATGATTATATCACTCACAACACATTCAAATTATTTATTAAAATTTATGTTGTCCCAACTGTTCAAATTTTTCGTGAACAAAGAATGTACTAAAAAGTCAAATTTTAAATTGTAAATTAATTTGACATTAATTTTATCAGTAATTTTGTAAATAAAATTCAATCTAATGATAATAATTTCAATCAAAGGGTTAAAAAATCAAATTTCATTTGTAAATTGATTTGATATTAATTTTGTAAATAAATTTCAATTTAATGATAATAATTTCAAACATAATGTGAGCATATAATATTATACACTTATCCAAAATAATAAAAAAACATTATATTTAATTATGAAATAACTTTAATTAATTCTATGACAATGGCCACATTTATCCAACTATCTTCTACATTTGCTCACAAATTTTCAAAATTTTGAAATATATTTATTTATATATTATTAATACCTAATGATTCAAAATTGTTCGTTATTTTTCTTTTTTACATAGTGGTCTAAAATCATGCAAATTATAGTATTTATTTTTAAAGTCATGAATTATAGAACATTACTTTTTATGAAAATAATATTATTTAAAGGATAATGATTTTAAAATACATAAATTTTTTCTATTTTATTAATTTTAACATGAATTTTAAAATATTATTAAAAATACATGAACTTTAATACTTACTTCATTTTTGACATAATGTTGACTTTACACAAAAATCGAAACTGATATGGCACAACTTATCTGACGTGGATTTTTAAATTATTTAAAATACATGAATTTTTCAGGTTTTATTAATTTTAACACGAATTTTAAAACATTGTTTAAAATACATGAACTTTAGTACTTACTTGATTTTTGACATAAAGTTGAATTTACACAAAATTGAGACTTATGACATGGATTTTAAATTATTAATATTTTTCCTTCAATTCAATTATTAATTATTTATCATTTAAGATTGAGTACTCGGCTCCAGAAGTCAGAGAATGGGGGAAATGGGTGGCGGAGGTCAGAGAACCAAACAAGCGCTCCAAAATCTGACTCAGCTCCTCCTCCTTCCACCTCACAACGGCGTGTGAATACGACACCGCCATATTCTACCTCTGCGGCCCCACCGTCTGCCTCAACTTTTCCGAGCACGTCCTTGAGTACAGTGCCGCCATGTCACCTCTCGATATGCAAACATGTAATTCGAAGGGATTATGATGCTCGTTTGTGATTAAATTTAGTTTCTTGCTGAAGTTGATTGTTTAACTCTTGCTTGAGTAGTTATGGAAGTTGATTTGAATATTTTCAGGAAAATATATATATATATATTCAAAAAAATATTTTCAGGAAAATGAATATTTAGATAATGTTTTGTATTTAATAATTGTGAATATGATATATGCTTAAATACAAAATAATTAGTAATTGAAGTGAAGGAAAAATATTAATAATTTAAAATTCATGGCATATGTCCCGATTTTTTGCAAAGTCAACTTTATGTCAAAAATCGAGTAAGTATTGAAGTTCTGTATTTTAAGCAATGTTCTAAAATTCGTGTTAAAATTAATAAAATCTGAAAAGTTCATGTATTTTAAATAATTTAAAATCCATGTCATAAGCCCATGTCAGATAAGTTGTGCCATGTGAAAAAAAAAAGTTGTGCCATGTTAATTTCGATTTTTGTGTAAAGTCAACGTTATGTCAAAAATTAAGTAAGTACTAAAGTTCGTGTATTTTAAACAATGTTTTAAAATTCGTATTAAAAATAATAAAACATGAAAAGTTTATATATTTTAAAATCATTATCCCTTATTTAAAATATTATTCAATACAACACACATATATATATATATATATTTTTTTACTAATTATATATTTTATATATTATCATATATCTTTTACTAATCACTCTATTATAGTACCATAATATTTGACTACAAAATCTAATTAAGAGTTGTCAAGAAAAATATTCTTACTATGAGATGTCTTATTTAAAAGAGTTTTTAGCCTACAAAAACATCAACTTATAACAAATTTTGTTTCTTAGCATCAACTTTAAAATGTGTTCACAAATAGACCAACTTAATATATTGTTCTTTTTTGACCCAAAATTAAAAGCATTACAATTATATGTTGATATGGAACTCCAATATGAGAAATATGTCAGATAAATTTTGTCCACATAATTAATTTGGAGTTCCATACCAGCATATAATTAGAGTGTTTTTAATTTCGGGTTAAAAAAATGACAAAGTATTAAGTTAGTGTATTTGTGAACACATTTTAAAGTTCATATTATAAATAAAATTTGTTATAAATTCATGTATTTATAGACTAAAAACATATTAAAATTTTTGTTCTCCATAAGATCATAACCAAATAAGTCTATTGCTGGTCTCTGTCTTATTTCAATGTTCAAATTCGTTTTATTTATTTATTTATTTATTTACTTACTAAAGTGGTAGTATATAGAGGTTTTTTTTAATTATTTGATCAAATCTCCCCAGGATTTTTAATTCTTCGTAGAATTTTTAATAGAACCGTTTCATTTAAATCTCAAAATCTCATGTGATAATTTATCAATTTTAAAAAAGTTCATGTATTAGGAAACATGGTCTTAAGTTGTAGCATATTAGTCTAAATTGATAAATCGAAGACTGGTGGTATGAAGACAGATGACAAAGCCTGATTAGATGAAGACTGAGTATGCAGAGACTGATGATACAAAGTATGAGGATACGAAGCATAATGATCAGACTTGAACTCAACACTAATGCCATGAAAACTTACAGAAAGCCTCATGACTACAACAATCTTGATGTGCAGACTAACTGTGACAAAAGTCATCAAAGCAAGAATCAAGATGCGATATTCGAAAGTAGATTAAGAAAAGATCTCGCAATGTTAACTTACCAAGTTGAGAAGATATGCATTAATGACTATGCAATTCAAAAAGAGGGTATGTACAAATATCAACTCCAAAATGAAGAGTCGTATATAGATAACACAGAAAGATGCATACGCAAGTACACTACAAGCAAGAGAAATCACGCAAAGCATTCGACACCACCCTATAACTGGTTCTTATCAGAGTTCTTATTTTATATAGCTAGTACTCTAGAAATACTCAATTTTTTAGAATATCTGAGTGTTAGTATTTCTAGGATATGAGAGATCTTATTGTAAATCATATACATTCACACTATCTAATTTAATGGAAACCCCCGATACACATCAAAGCCGTGGTGATATGAGGTTTGATAGGATGTAACCCTACTAACAGGCCCAAACAAGACTAAGGCCCAAGGGACCTGGACCTCGACCCAAGAGCCCGGGAACTCGGCCCAAAAGTAAAGTCACCTCGGCCCAAGAGCCCAGCAGCTCGGCCCATAAAGAAGCCCAGAAGTCACTTCGGCCCAACAAGTACGGCCCACCTCAGCCCACTCCGGCCCACTACCCCACGATCTCGCTCGTAGTAACTGTAATTCGTTATGTATAAATAGTGCTGCTAAGGTAGATTAAAGGGTTTCTGAATGACTCTCTCAAAAAAACAAAAACATTAATACAAAGGCTTTCTTCTCTCCGTGGACGTAGATCTAATTAACGATCGAACCACGTAAATCTCGTGTTAATCTTGTTCTTACTTTTTCATCGTAAAAACACTCTAAAAATTGACGATCGAACACTGGCGCCGTCTGTGGGAAATAAATATTTTGTGATATCGATCAAGGTTTTTTTTTTAGTGAAGATACGATGGTGAGATCTACCCGCTCCACCGCTATAGCTGCTACTGCCAAGAACAAGCAGAACCAGGCTGAACTACCTACTAATCCACTTCATACATCCACCAATTAAGGGGATGTACGTCAAGCCCGACCTAATAGGTAGTCCGCGCTCCGCCGAACTCCCGACGGTCACGTGGAAGATGTATACTCAGGTCGATCCAATGACCCTATTAGTAGCGGAGAACCCAATCAAGATCATCAACAGGGGAACGACGCGCTCCAGCCTCAGCTCGGAGACGCACTCAAAGCGTATCTAGACCTCCACCAACAAGACTTCCTCAAGTTCGCCGAACAACTTCGACAGCGAAGTCAAGATGGAGACATTACTGAACCACTGCAACGAAGACCTCCGAATCTCCAAATTGTCGAGGATAGGAGAGACGAGCTTCCCCTAAGGCAGCGAGATCGTCGGGGGAGTAATAACCTCGCCTCACCTCGACATGGTTCAACGTCACCTCGTCGAAACGTCGGTCCTTCCCGACGTGACGAAGATGGCCACAGAGAAGGGAGATTCACTGTTTACAGTCGAATCGCCACCCCCTTCACCAACAAAATACTTTATACTCCGCTCCCGTCAACATATAGGGTGTCACCCATTAAACCCTATAACGGTTCTTGTGACCCCAACAACTTCCTGTCACAGTACCAATACAACATGTTGAACCAAGGGCTAGCTGAAGATGTCTACATGTGCAAAGTCTTTCCCGAACTACTGATAGACAACGCATGAAAATGGTTCGACAACCTCCCGCGCTGCAGCATAGGATCGTATACCGACCTGCTGGACGCCTTCAAGCGTCGTTTCTTCCAGAAAGCCGAAGCTAAGATCAGCTCGGCCCAACTCCTTACGCTAAGACAAGGACGAGGAGAATCAATTAGCGACTTCCTGGCTAGGTTCTATAATGAGAGCCTTAAAGTCGACCGCCTGTCAGACGACGTCCTTATCTCCGCATTCCAAAATGCCATTCACTCCGGCACTCTCTTTAGGGAGCTCGTAAAAGAGCGTCCCCAAACCTCCAAACAACTGTGGAGGACTGCCGATACATTCGCCGAAGCGGACGAGGCTGATAGGAGGAAAAGGGCGGTAGACCGACCTGAAAGTCACGATAAGAGAAAGGAGGAACGAACTGATCAAGGGCAGAATCGACGAGGAGCTCTCGAAAGAATACAGCGAGGTCCACTAGCATCTCGGCTCGGACCCCGGTCCAATCAAGACCGAAATTAGCTCACTTCGCTAACGAAGTCTCAAGCTGAAATATACGAGCTTCATGCAAACTTATTCCAGAAGCCACCACCATTATCCCGAAGTGGATCGAAACGACGATCCAGGGACAAGTACTGCAAATTCCACGACGATCATGGTCATAACATCGAGGACTACCGAAATCTCGCCTCGGAGATAGACCTCCTGGTGCGTGATGGTACCCTTGGCAAATACCGAAGTCGTGGCCAGCAAGATGCCCGACCTCAAGGGAAGGACAAGAGAAGTAAGAGTAAAGGGGGGGAAAACTGCTATCCCCACCAAGACAAAAAACCAAGGCACGATGACGAGGACGAAGACGAAGATCAGCCTCAATATGACGGAGTCATCGCTGCCATCACCGGACTACCTCAAGGCGCGATGAAGTCCTCACTTAAAACCGAGGCCCGAAGGCAACCAAAAGAAGAACCTTCACAAAAAAGGTTCAAAAAGGACGAGGTTGTCACCTTTTCTAGTGACGACCCAGTCCCCCACGCTTTACCTCATCAAGATGCTACCGTCATTGAAGCTGTGGTGGCTAATAAATTGGTTCACCGAGTGTTTATCGACAGCGGAGCCTCGGTAAGCATGCTCTTCAAGAACTGCTTCAATAAGCTCGATATCAAAGAAGCACGCTTAAAACCAGCACCCGTCCCGTTGAGGAACTTCACACAAGAAGAAACCTTGACAGATGGCACTATTTCACTCCCCGTAACGGTTGGAAGGAGTCCATTATCTTCCACGAAGATAATCCACTTCTTCGTCGTCAGAGCCAATTCCCCCTACAACATCATCCTGGGAAGAGATTGGCTAATAGCGACGAGGGCGATCTGCTCGGCCTACCACCTAACGATCAAGATCCCATCTAAGAACGGGGTAATTACACTTAGAGGAAACCAAACACAGGCTAAGGAGTGCATGCAGGTCGCACTCCAAGGTTCTGGGGTGCAGCATCCTCAAGCATAGCAATTACAGAACCCCGAGATGAAATCGACGTCACCTCCCGTGGAGCCAGTTGAAGACGTTGTACTATACGAAGACGACGTGTCTAAGATCGTCAAAGTTGGGTTCGTCGGAGGAAACGAACTCTGAAATCAAGTTGTCCGACTACTTCAGGAATTCAGAGACATCTTCGCTTGGTCACCCTTAGACATGACTGGAGTATCACCAAGCGTCATCACTCATCACCTCAACATTGATCCCGAGGTGAAGCCAGTTCGGCAGAAGCAACGAGCCTTTGCAGCCGAGAGAAACCAGGTGATCCACGACGAGGTACACCAGCTACAGCAAGCAGATATCCTATTCGAGGTGAAATATCCGACGTGGCTGGCCAACCCCGTAATGGTAAAGAAACAAGGAGGAGGGTGGCGAATGTGCGTCGATTATACCGACCTCAACAAACACTGCCCTAAGGACTGCTACCCTCTCCCCAACATCGACAAGAAGGTCGAAGCCCTCGTTGGTTACGAGGTGTTCAACTTCCTAGACCTATACATGGGGTATCATCAAGTCCTCATGAGCACCGAAGACGCTCCGAAGACAGCCTTCGTCACGGACTTCGGTATTTTTGCGTATAAGAAAATGCCCTTTGGACTCAAAAACGCTGGAGCTACATACCAAAGGATGGTCGACAAGATTTTTGAGCAACACATCGGTCGAATTGTCGAAGTGTATGTCGACGACATAGTCGTTAAAAGTAAGGAAGTTGACACTTGCCTAAATAACCTCCAGGTCGTCTTCAACCTGCTCCGCGAGGTAAACCTGAAGTTAAACCCGGGAAAATGTACCTTCATGGTCCAATCAGGAAAGTTCCTAGGGTGTTGGGTCTCTCGCGAAGGACTAAAAGCCAACCCAGCAAAAGTTAAAGTTGTCCAGGAAATGCAAATACCGAAGTCCATTCACGACGTGCACAGACTGACGGGCTGCCTGGCTGCGCTAAGTCGTTTCCTATCTAAAGCCGCCGAGAAGCAACTCCCGTTCTTTAAGATTCTAAAGAAGGCTCCAAACTTTGAGTGGAACGACGAGCACAAGTTGGCCTTCGAGAATTTAAAGAAGTACCTCGCAAATCTACCTACCTTGTCCGTACGAAAGGAAGGCGAAGTCCTCCCTCTATACCTCGCCGCCTCGGACGAATCAATAAGCGCAGTCCTAGTACGAGACGGACCTCGGCAACTACCTGTCTACTTCATAAGCCGAGCACTAAAAGGACCAGAAACGAGGTACCAACCCCTGGAGAAGATCGCGCTCGCTCTAATGAACGCCGCAAGAAGACTTCGACCATATTTCCACGCTCATCCAATACAAGTCTTGACCGACCTCCCGCTCCGGAAAATACTCACAAAGCCCGAAGCTTCAGGACGAATTGCCAAGTGGGCGGTAGAGCTCGGCGAACACACGATCTCATTTGCACCTCGGCAGGCCATTAAAGGACAAGCACTAGCAGACTTCCTCGTAGAAGCAATATTCTCGGCACCTCCGAAGTCTACTGAACCTACCAAGGATAACATCCAAAAGGAAACACCGAAGTCACCTCCAACAGATTGTTGGAAAATTTATGTGGACGGAGCTTCAGGCCATAAAGGAAGTGGAGCCGGAATCTTGCTCATCAGCTCGGAAGGAAAAGAAACCACTTATGCTTTACGATTCAATTTCCCGACAACAAACAACGAAGTGGAATACGAAGCCCTAATAGCCGGACTTCGCCTCGCGCAAAATCTTCAACTCCGAGCTGTCCAAATCCACAGTGACTCCCAAATTATAGTGAGTCACGTGTTAGGCAGATACGAGGCACGAAGCGAACGGATGAAGAAATATCTCCATAAGGTCAAAACCCTACAACAAAGCTTTTCATACTTCGAGTTGATACGAATCCCGAAAGGTGATAATGACCGAGCTGACGCACTAAGCAAACTCGCATCGTCATCCACAACCTCTCCTGTGGAAGAAGTACAAACTCGAAGTATAGACGAAGCCGAAGTAAGTACTGTGACCGATGACGAACCGAACTGGATGACACCTCTCCGTAATTACTTAGAAAGAGACGAACTCCCTGCTGATAAGGTCGAAGCTCGAAAGCTTCAGAGTAAGTCAGTCAAGTACATTCTAGATCGGGGAATACTGTACAGGAAGTCGTACCTTCAACCTCTACTAAGATGTGTGGGATCCAACCAAGCAAACTACGTATTACGCGAAGTACATGAAGGATCCTGTGGCAGTCACATCGGAGCTCGTGCCTTAACTAGAAATGTCATGAGATGGGGGTATTATTGGCTGACTATGCTTCAAGATGCTATCGACCTCGTCAAGCAGTGTCCGAAGTGCCAGCTCCATGCAGTAGTAACAAGGATACTTCAAACCGAGCTGACCAGCATGCAAAGTCCTTGGCCATTCATGCAATGGGGGATAGACATCGTTGGCCCATTTGAGCAAGCTCCTGGCCAGCTGCGATTCCTTATAGTAGCTATCGACTACTTTACGAAGTGGGTAGAAGCAGAACCCTTGGCGAAAATTACAAATAAAAAAGCCCTAAACTTCATTTGGAAAAACATAGTTTGTCGCTTTGGCATACCTCATGTCCTCGTCTCAGATAATGGAACTCAATTCACGGATAAGACATTGAGAGAATGGTGCGACGAGCTCAATATCCAACAAAAGTTCACTTCGGTAGCTCACCCTCAAGCGAATGGCCAAACCGAAGTCACGAATCGGACGATAGTTAAAGGATTAAAAACCCGCCTCGACAAGGCTAAGGGAGATTGGGCGGAGAACTTACCCCAAGTCCTATGGTCCTACCGAACTACTCCTCGGACATCGCATGATGAAACACCATATAGTTTGGTCTATGGAACCGAAGCAGTAATTCCAGTCGAGATCGGTTTACCAAGTCCTTGAATGCTTAACTTCGCTACCCAAGATAACGAAGATAGACTTCGAACCAACTTGGATTTGCTAGAAGAAAAGCGGGAACAAGCATATATACAAGAAGCTCGGTATAAACAGCAAGTAGCTCGGTATTATAACAACCGAGTGAAACATCGGCAATTCCAAGTCGGTAACCTCGTACTTAGAAACAACGAGGTCAGCAAGGCCGAGAAGCTCGGCAAGTTGGAAGCCACTTGGGAAGGACCATACAAAATTCAAGAAGTCCTCAGAAAAGGGTCGTACAAGCTCGCTCATTTATCCAGTGAATCAGTACCCCGAACTTGGCACATTTCTCACTTGAAGAGATACTATCTATAAGTGAAGAGAAGCAGTTTGTTTAGATTTTCCTTTTTCATGTTAAACATTTGCATTTTTAGCTAGTATATGTTCTTCCCGTTTATACATTTTTCGAGTCGATTTAAATTGAAACGCGCGTAAGGGAGACCACTCCTATCGATAAATTCGACAAACAAGGAATCTAAAAGCCTAAAATTCGTCCTTAAACGAAGTGGCTATCAACCTAAACTTCATCCTTAAACGAAGTGGCTATCTAAAAGCCTAAACTTTGTCCTTAAACGAAGTGGCTATCTACAAGCCTAAACTTTGTCCTTAAACGAAGTGGCTATCTACAAGCCTAAACTTTGTCCTTAAACAAAGTGGCTATTTAAAAGCCCGAAAATCATCTTTAGACGAAGTGGCTGTCTAAGGCTTTAACTTCATCTTTAGACGAAGTAGCTACTTAAAAATTTAACTTCGGCAATTAGACGAAGTAACTACGAGTTAAAGTTCGCAATTACATACAATCTTGAAGCAAACTTGGTCATACAATCGAGAAAAGCTTTTGATGCAATAGAAATGAAACTTTATTTCATTTGAAGCAAAATATTACATTAAGGAGGAGGGTCCGAGCCCGAAGGTTTACTAAAACTAAGGTACTTCTCTACAAAGCTCGAACCCGAGCTCGAACTAGCACCCTGACCGAGGACTGAGTCCAAAAAAGCCATCCCTTGACCCCAGCCGAAGCCCCGCCCTCGGCTCCGACCTTGAGGAGCAGCTCTACCTCGACCTCCCGAAGCACGTCGGCCGCCACCCCGGGACATTATTGCTTGAGTTTGATCCCGGGTTAAGGCCACACTGGGGGGGTGCACACCCGCGAAATTCCCATCCAGAAAGTCTCGCGAGGACGAATCAAGCAGAGCCTTCTTGGACTGCACCCACCTCTTCAGCTTCAGTTTCCTGTTCAAAACTGTCTTATATAAGGAACCGAGTTGGAGAAGTTCGTCTTCCTGTTCGCGGACTTGCCAGGAGTCCTCTCCGTACCTCTCCAAATACTTCTTCACCCAAGCACGGATATCTTTTATCTTCATCTGGACCTCGTAAATGGTCAACTGTCCGCTCTTATGGATAAGTTCTTCGTACTCTGTATGCTCCTCCACCATGGCCTTAAAGGTTTGGATGTCATCCACGGCTTGTTTGAACTTATCTTCGAGCTCTAAGAACCTCGCATGCTCTTCGTCAAGCTTTTCCTGAGCCACACGAAGCTTCGCGTCAGCCTCGATTTCAATGTTATTAGCTCGGCTTTTCCAACACGAAGCTTCGACCTCGGCCGCCTCAACAGCCCGACGAAGTGCAGAAATTTTTTGTTCAAATTGTGAAGTGTCGAAGAAGTTAAGAACAGGCTACAAAAGCAAAAACAGACAATTCAATAAAAGGTATTTTATATACTTTGTTGAAAAGCGCCGCCCTAGCGGCGACGAAGTACAAGGCTAAAAAAAAAAAAAAAACTAACTACAAGCCTCCTGCACCAACCTCGACCTCGTCAGCACCGCTTTCCCGGCCTTCTCCCGCAGCTTCCTTGGCCAGTTCGGCAATAACTGCCTCCAACTTATCGTCCCTATCCACAGGGCAATGCCGAACTGCCTTCTCTGAAAGCAGAGACTTCTGCCGCGCCAGCCTCCCCACCACCGGGACAGCCGAAGTGCATTCCACAAGCACTTTCGCGTACTCCCGCAGCATATCTTCCTCGGATACCACCTCGTACCCGTATTTGACCTTGTCAAGGTCCGGGTAGTCCTGGGCGATACGGTCGATTGCTGCCGAAGTAATCGGAGCACTCATGGCGCCCACCAACTGCGTGACCGCACTGCCGAAATGATTGGAGCGGAAAATCCGCTCAGTGACAGCCCGGAGCACACCGCCCTGCTCGGCAGCAGCAAGGGCCATCTTCTCCCGCTCCTCGGCTAGTTCGGTCCTTAGGTTGGTGACTTCGGCCTCCAGCTCGGCCGCCTTTCTCTCTGCATCCTTTAGAAAGGCGAGAGCCTTCGTCTCCTGCTCCACCGCCTTCGCCGCCTCGGCCCTCGTCGCCTCGAGCTCGGCCGACAGGCTCCGGAACTGTTCGACCCCGCCAGCGACAAAATTGGCCAAGGCCCTCAGCCCGCCCAAGGCCACGTCGGCCTCCTGCACAAGGACATCACATTAACACCAAAAAAGAAAAAAAATGGGGAAAAGAAGAAAGGCAGCAAGTCTGCGCTCACCTCGGAAAATGACATCCCGTGAGGCGCGTCCAAACCGGAGACCCGAGCCCCCGAGCTACCCACTACCTCCCTCCGAGGTGAATCCACATTAATGATTGGCGGAGGCAGGTCGGTAGTAGCCCCTTCCGCCGACGCGCGGCGCGGCGTCTCCTCCGCAGCCGAAGAGGTCCTCGCCCTCTTCTTCTTCCTCTTCAGAGCTGCTTGCAGAGCTTCCGGATTCACTGCAAATACCAAAGGAAAGAACATCAGCATCCAACTCGGCTAAATATCATAACACGACACTTAGAACGAGACCTCACCCAAATCCACGTCGGCGGAAGCGCCATATGGGCTCAGCCCATACCTCGACAGCTCGGCCTCGGCGTAGTCCCTTTTTATGGAGCCGAGGTCCATCAAGCTCACTTCGACCTCGCCGACGGGATCCTCAGTGACCTGGGGCCCGAACTTGGCCTTCGACCAAGCATTCAATGGCACCCCCTCAGCCCGGCAGAAGAAGAACTTCTTCTGCCAGTTCGTCACCTTTGACGGGGTCTCTAACTTAAATTTATTAACGGGGGATAAATAAACCCACCCCGTGGGCCCGCGCTTAACTCGGAAAAACCTACACAGCGACTCTATCGACATCGAGCCACCTCGGCGACCGACCTCCATACAAAACCCTATAACTTGCTTAATGGAGGGTGGCGCTAACTGGCCTAGAGGAAGCTTGAACATTTCTAAGAACTCAACAAAAATGCGGTGTAAAGGAAAACGAAGACCAAAGTGAAGGTAGTCTTCGTAAACTGTAAAAAAACCTACGGGCGACGAACTACCCCTATCCTCACCCCGAGGTAAAACCATCTCTACCGACTCTGGAAATAAATATTTTCGAGCCAAGTTCTGCATATGGGATTCACTCATAGTGGAAGAATACTCAAGGGCTGCATCCGACCCAACCAAAGGCCAAAACTCGATTACATGAGGAACAGGGGGGACCAGAGTTCGGGTAAACACTCTTACCGTAACCCTCGCCGGAAAAATCCTAGACGGCGAGGGAGAAACCTCTATGTTCTCCATATCTACATCAATAGGAGTACGAGACGAAGTAGAATCCATGAAGAAAATGGATTACTTACTTATCACAAAATTTCGGTTAAGTTTGCTGGTATGGAGATCGACGGCAGCAAACGTAAAAGGTAGAAAATTTTTTGAAGAACCTTGCAGAAAAGAGAGCTAGGGTTTAAGCAGATGGCAGAAAGTGTTTCTGAGCGTACAAAGCAAGCTTTTAAAGGCACCATTTCCGCCTTTTTCCAACCGCCTTTTTCAAAATCCCGCCTCTTCGTGTGCACCACTGAGCAGTCGACGCGTGTCCCACGCGGTTCTCCACGAACAGCTGTCTTCCACAACTCCAACAAAAATTACCACCTCGACTTCGTCGACAACAAGATCTTCACTTCGTCAAAATCTTCACTTCGGCAATCACATCAACCTCGTCAAAGATCTTCACTTCGTCGATGATCTTCTTTTAGGGGGGGGGATGTGATAGGATGTAACCCCACTAACAGGCCCAAACAAGACTAAGGCCCAAGGGACCTGGACCTCGACCCAAGAGCCCGGGAGCTCGGCCCAAAAGTAAAGTCACCTCGGCCCAAGAGCCTAGCAGCTCGGCCCATAAAGAAGCCCAGAAGTCACTTCGGCCCAACAAGTACGGCCCACCTCAGCCCACTCCGGCCCACTACCCCACGATCTCGCTCGTAGTAACTGTAATTCGTTATGTATAAATAGTGCTGCTAAGGTAGATTAAAGGGTTTCTGAATGACTCTCTCAAAAAAACAAAAACATTAATACAAAGGCTTTCTTCTCTCCGTGGACGTAGATCTAATTAACGATCGAACCACGTAAATCTCGTGTTAATCTTGTTCTTACTTTTTCATCGTAAAAACACTCTAAAAATTGACGATCGAACAAGGTTTTATCTTTGAATCATGTAATAACTTCTTGTGTGGTTAACCGCTTTGATATTGTCTCCTAACTTGCATTGCATATTTCTAAAAAAAAACATATCAAGAGACTTCATTTTGTCCGCTATTTTTCCGCATTCAAAACTCTGAAGTTAGCCCCATAGTTCATGGAATCTTGATATATTCTATTAGCTTTGAAAAGAATTTAGTCATTAAAAACTGATGTATTGTCCTCATACACCAGAATATTCTTTTCGTGACCAACAAGTAGTATCAGAGCAGTAGTTTAAAAGGTCATATATATGTAACAAAAGTTTGTTTTGTTTAAAGTTCTTTTGAACATATCTTTTGAAAAATATTTCCATATATATTGTTTCCTTTATCTATTATGCAAGATGGAAAGAATTGAGAATTATGCATTATGGAAGACTAAGCTCACCATATTTATCTAATCACATCACTACATTATGTGGGATGTCAGGGCGCATTGCAATTTATGAATCATGGCTAGTGGAAACAAAAAATTCCACGAACATAAGTCAGACTGAGTGGACCTGTGACGAGCCTATTTTTCATTATTTTTTTAGTCTTTTTTATATCTAGATCGAGTTATTTTCATTTGTATGAGGTCTTATTGCATCTGGGATGACACATTTTCGGGTGGCGGTCGATGGTCAAGTTGTAGCTCATTCCATGAAAGAGACAAGAGTACTCGAACATATCCTTAAGCAAGTTAAAACTCAAAACAAAGTACCGCATAAAATCAAACTTGAACAATTGGAGTTGGGGTATAAAACAACTTGACTAAAATGAAGAATAATGAAGCACCATAAATAGGTGAGGGTGATAAAGGGCGAAGCCCGAATTTTTCGGGACCAGGATTGAAAAATTAAAAAATTTCAGTACTTGGGAGTCTTGAATCCCGATCGAGACTCCCTATTTCCCGAAATCAATGTTAAAATTCAAGAAATTTGGTCTCATTCAGAACTTTGAGACTATTCGGATTTTTTTTTTCGGGATCGAGACCAGGACCGGGACTTAAATTTTTCAAATTTCAGGACTCAAAGTTCCGGAATCCCAATTGGAATCGGTGTCGGGACCAAAACTTTGATGTTTTTCGGGATCGGGATTGGGACTCTCGTTCCCATCCCGATTCTCACCACTAACAAAGTGTGTTAGTGGGGAGATCATCATTTGGTCATTCTTTATTTTTAGTTTTATTGTTTGTAAATCCTACCAGCATGTTTAGTAAAAAGTCTTGAACATGATTAGCAATAGGAATATCAACATAATTTTGAGCACACCTTATGACAAGTTGAGTATGAAAGAAATCCGATCTTGTAAATACAACGTTGTGAGATTTGAGCCTTAATTGTTATATTCCTCTATTTAGCATGATTTCATTTCTGTGTAAATGATGCTTAATTTAGTTTTGTACTGGAACTTTCATGTTTTCTTGGTCAAGACCTTGTAGATTTGGTAGACAATTTAGATGATTTATAAATCTTTTGCAACCCTTTTGAGTTGTATATGTTTCTTTTTGAATTAACATAAATTACCCTGAGAACAGCCTACTCAGGTCAGATGAACTTGGGGCTAATTAAATAAAATAAGAAAAATGAGATAGGCAAGAAATACACCCCAATGGTTTCCCTTGGCCTTCGGCCGATCGAGAAAAGATAAGTGTATTCTATAAGTTTAAGGTTGCCCAAGACTGTAGTTTATACCGATCTTAGCCCAATTCCAAATTCTTCCTACCTATGTCTTAAGTCACGTTACAACCCTGAAAAGACCTAATGATAAAAACCTCGACCAGACTAAAATGATGGAGATTTTCAGAAGGCATGAAAGATTATGACACAACTTTGATCAAGTCCATATATTGCGCGTAAATTGTAAACCTAAACACATAGTGCTAATTGAATAATGAAGTTTCTCAATATTTGCTTGACTGTTATCTTGACCTACTTGAGGGTGTTTGCTCAATTCATGTCTTGACCATTTACTTGATAATTGCTTTGGATTTATGTATCTTGGCTTGCTAGTTATTTGGAGTGTTTATTTATTATTTTTGGGCAAGTTTTATTCGCACGCTTGAGAACAATCATGCTTAAAGTGTGAGTGTAATGAGCTCATTTTTCATGCTCCTTTTTAGTCTTGTTTTTTGGTCTAGATTGAGTCATTTTTCTTTGTATCGAGTCTTGATGTGTCATAGAGGACACATTTTTGGGTGGCATGTCGAAAGTTGTGTTGAAACTCATTCCATGAAAGAGGAAAGAGTACCCGAGCAGATCCTTGAGAAAGTTGAAGCTCAAGCCAAAGTACTGCATGGATTCAGACTTCAATAGTTGGAGCTTGTACCTAAACATTTTCTTGAGATTCTTCTTCATACGTGAATCAAAATTGTGTTTCTGAACATTTTATGTATGAAAATATTTATGAAGTGGAGTTTATTCCTTCATATGCTAATGCCGACATAGTTAACTTTTTGGCATGCAAAATTCTAAGACTTAGCTTGACCTCCCAATAGGAGAAAAGATTTATTCATGCACGCAGATAATATTTTTGAGAAGAAATGTATCTCTTCAAACTTGGGAAAGATGAAGTCATCCGACGGTACATCCTTGAGTCCGAAATTTAGGTACGTCCCTGACTCCCAAGTGGAAATGTTGCTTAGATTGGGTAGTGTTAGAAAATTTAGGTGTTAAAAATAAAGTGTCAAAATTGTTGAAAACTTGGGGATGGATAAGTACTCTTGGATGGAAGTACTCATCTAGGATTAGGATTCCTAAATACATTCATGTGGAATCATATTTCCAATCGTTTTCTTGTTGGTTACTTGGTAAACCTTTTCGGGTTACATCCTCTATCATGAAGAGCATCTTTGGGTTTTCTACTAAGGTATATCATAGAATCCCTCCTGATTTTAACCAGAATCTATCTTGGTTTGAGTTAATAAGATTTCATAATTGGGAGTCGAGAGGGATTCTTAATGGTTTTTTACATGAATGAGTCTATCATAGATATCTTACACAAATTCTTTGCCTATCGTATCTCCGGGAGTGGCCAGAAAAATAAAGTGAATATGGTAGAAGTCTATCTACTGTAATATGCGGTGAATAATATTAAAATTTATCCATCTTCATTTATCTATGAAACCTTTCAATCCATCCAACGTCGTTCCCGTTATCACCCGAACCTTACTCAGATTACAACTTGTCTTGTGACCCACTTTGAGATCATCCCGACATGTGGATTCTCTTCGGATCACCAATAATACATGCCATGTAAGCGGATTGATCTAGGCGAGCTTTGAGGGACTCCTTATGCTCTATTACACACCGAGTTAGTTTCATAGGAAAAACGCCATTATGTGAAGAATTACCTTGATATTCACCACCTCCTAAGTTGGTGGAGGATGCTCCTAAAAGAGCCATGATCAAGGCCATGTCAAGGGGGTACATGGGAGCTAATGAAGACGAGGCCCCTTCTGATGATAACAAATATGATGATACTCCCGGTTTTGCCACTGTCAGTGTTATGGGTGGATCCTCCTATTTGAGTGGGATTTCTTCGCTATGTGATGAGTTTTAGATGTTCAGAGATGGTTGGAGTGTGCAATGGGATTAATTCACCCGTCACATTAACTCCCTCTTTGATGCATAGACTACGAGGCTCAATGATATTCAAGCCACTCTCACTGCTTACCATCAGCAATTGGACGAGTGAAACCGTCTAATTGCCGCTCAAAATGAATAGTGGGCAGCCCAAAATGCCAATGGGAAGCTCAACAAAAACCGATGGAGGAGTAGAATCGGCAACTTCAAGAGAGGCTCCAACAGTGGGCCTCTTGGAACACCCACTTTGGCTGACCACCACAGTTTCCACCACTTGACCAATAGTGAGATGATGTCTCACTGTTGTTCGTACATTTATCGTTTTCTTTCTTTTGTGTTCATGTGGTAGCAGCTACTGCATGTTTTTTTATTGTGCTTTTAGGTACGTTTGGTCGTTTTTTATAGAGCACCGTTACATTATGCTTTAACGGGGATGTATTATTTCTTCTTATCTATCTTTTTCGTATATTTTTCGCAATGAGGACATTTCTTAATTGTTAGAAAGGGGTGTGAGGTGCATTGATTATGTCATGCAAATTCTGAAATAGTGTGTAATATATGTGCCTAATTTTTGTTTGTGTGGTGTGACTGTAAAAATAATCTATTTTTGTTTTCCCTTTTCTAATTGAACGTTATTGCTTGTGGATGAATCGGGATAACATGTGTTTGTGATGAGATATAATTTTACATCATCGAGTTCGATTTATCATGAGTTTTATTTTGTTGATTTAGAAATAATGGATGTATGGGGAACTCCTAAGTTGATGGATTAGTTAGGACATAGAGATATCATATAGTAAGAAATTGACATATTGTAAGTAATGTTGATGACTATGTATTTTTGTGGTGATATAAAATCAGGGAAACATGTCGAGAGGTCTCTGCTCCTCTGGAAACCATGAGCATGGAAAACCGCATGAGGATATTTCGAGGAATCTTTGAATGTTCACACCTCATAAATATTGACCATAAAACTCGACGTATTTTATACATAGTGATTTTTGTGCTTAAATGGGTGTTGGGTCTCGGGAAGAGCAGGTGTGGTGAATTGGGGGAGGAACACACCACACTCCAACTTTTGCGCGGATGCTTGAACAACAGGTCGAGATACAACAACAATGTCTTGGACATGTAGGATGTGTAATGTAGCAGTTAACTCTTCTATTCCAGAGTCAGTGATCTGCTCAAATAACTCTCGACACAGAGTGTGAGGTGATATGTGCACTCAACAGTTAGGTTGTTTTTACACATATCGTGTGCGAAAGCTAGTGTGATCTGTTGGTTGCTCTTAGAAAATATTTTGTTTATTACCGAGTGTTTTTTAATGCAGGTAGATTAGAAAGATGCACACCTTGATGTTCTGTAAACAACCCACTGGTGAGTGATAAACAAGGTAATCAAATAATACAATGCGGAAATAAAGAACACACAATATTTAACTTGATTTGGGAAACCCCCTACGTCCACTATCGATCAAAACTAGATCGATAAATCTCTTAACCTTGAATTCCTCAATTCTTTATCCTCGTTGAGTACGATCCATTCTTTCTTATTTATACTACTTGAGTAAAAGATTACACATCTATTATTTAAACTTGTCGAGTATGAGATCTAACTTAGGTTTATAATCGTCTTCCTCCTTGTTTCTCTATTACAAAGTTTGAAGCTTTCATGCTGTGGAGGAAATTAGAATTAATGGCTTTGAAAGTTCAACCCTAATGTATAGTTCTAGTGAGTTTATTTCCAGAATATGGTGATTTCTATTAATACTATAACCTAGATAATGTAAAACACAGATCGATCTCCTATGGACCAGATCCTTAACTTGATATGTTCCTTATCTAATGGGTCTTGAAAGGGTACTAAAAGATTCTACCCCGCTCTCTTAACTAATTACGAATTTTTTTTTTGTAAAAGAGATTAGTATGAAATATGACATTGGGAAACCCGAGTCATTCTGAATCACAACTAGTGAATATTGTCCTTACTACCTTATAAAAAAAAGAAGGTATGTGAGTGTTATTATAAATATATGATATGTCGATCTTATTACTTATCTCGTTGTTTTGTACTAATTACCGTCATTTCAAGTGTGTCCTTTGTGATTTGTTAAATGATTAAATGAGAAAATTGAAAGGTTGATCTCATGATTGATTTGATGTCATGTTATGGATGTGTGCTATGTATAATTCATTCCATTAGACAATTGAAGTGAAATTAGTTTGAGAACAAACAAAGATTTGTGTGTGGAGGGCTTGTTTAACACAATTTTGATCTCGTGTTGTGTTTATATTGATGTTTCACGATTTTTATAATGTTTCAGGTTTGTAAGTTTGATTTTTGTGATTCGAGAGAATGCGACTCAGAATTGCCGGATAAATCACGAGGCAAAGGATACGTCTTAACGCAAGATCAAGTCGGCGACCTCTCATATCTCAGAGACCATTGATTAACAAAGGAGAATTCATTGTCGGCAAATGTCAGCAACCACTGAGATCTCAACGGGCGCTAACCTCAGCAAGACGGCGGGGTGGACGTGGCAACAAGTTAGCGGTCGTTGACACTTCAATAATCACCTACTTGTCGTGTCATATTTACGCACGAGAATTCATGGTGGCGGTTATCGGGATTCATTTTCTGCAATTTCTCATCCCTCATGAGGTGATTTTAGTCTGTAGGAACACAAAAAATTTTAGATTGTTTTTCTTTCATGTTTTTACATTCCATTCTGTAAGATTTACTACTATAACACATAGTCTTTCAAAATTACTTTGATCGAAGATTTCTAGTCTTTGGTATTTTAGTTTGCTTTCTCAATTTTCAGACTTGGTCTTATTTCATTTTCATTATGCAATTTCCATGCCTCATTGTGTAATTATTTAGATGATTATGCCTCGAATCATGTGTTGTTTAATTATGTTTGATTTTAGCTTAATTAATTAGATTTAATAATTAGTCTGCATTTTATTTATATTGTTAATTATTTTTGTTAGTGGTAGTAGGATTAATGAATTGAAACTCAAAATGTTTAGAGTGTTAAAAATTTACTTGATATGTGATGTGCAACATAATGATTGTCCCGATTAGCCTTCCGTGTGTGAATTGACTTTATTTGAGTTGCTACACCTATAATGATCTCTTTTATTGTGAGCAATTTAGGTATTTGTGTTATTTACTATTTCATTGATATGTCATTCTTCACCGGCGAGCTGTGTATTTCTTAATCAATATGTTAAAAAACACTTGGCTAAAAACAAAGTATTTTCTAAGTATAATAACAATCACATATCACTAAGCTTATGCACACGGTATGTCCAATCTACCATGTTACCTATTCTTATATATATCACCTCACTCTGATATCGATGTTGGTCCCGAAAGAGCTAGATTGGTGTAGGGGGGGGGGCCCCCAATACACCAATTCAAACTTTTAGGTTTTCTTGTTCAAAGTTTAAGTATAAGGCTTAAGCACACTTTAAAAATAAAGATAGCTTAGGTTAGCTTAGGGTTTCTTCTTGTGAAGAAGAAAGAACTTAGCTCAAATAAACCTTAGGTGAAAAGAAACACTTAATAAGATTAACTTTAAGAAAGTTAACCTTGATTAATGTTGTGTGCGGAATTCGGTGGTTAATGCTCTTTGTAGTTAAAAACGTTTTCTTTAGTCAATCTTTTAACACAACCAAGTTAATGCAAGAGTATGAAGGATATGATAATGAAGTAAAACAGAAAGTAAGAACACAAGGTATTTAACGTGGTTCGGGATAAACTTTCCCTACGTCCACGGCTCGATCAAAACTAGATCGAAATCTACTATGTCTCCTTTCTTTTTACTCGTTGAGTAATAGCCTCAAGCTTTATCAAAACTAGATAACAACTTGAGATTACACTT
>JAPKLX010000103.1:239521-273266 GCA_026898415.1 Leonotis leonurus
TACGCAAAAATATCTCGTGTCTTCTACTTTAGCTTCCGCAAATATTCACTTAGAGTAGGTTGATACACTTTCAAGTGGTATCAGAGCCATCACTCGACACACTGAGTGTGGTCCTGACAGTATCACAACTCTAACACATCAATGGATCCAAACAACATTGGAGTATTTCGGCCTCCGGTCTTGTATGGCTCGAATTACTCATACTGGAAGACACGCACCCGCTCATACATTAAGTCGTTAGACAGACGAGCATGGTTTTCTGTGGACAATGGGTGTTCACCACCAAAAGCCACTGACGCACAGGGTGATGTGGTCCCAATCCCACAAAGCTCCTGGTCACGTGATCAAGTTGAGGCTGCTACGCTCGATGATCGCGCACTCAACGCAATACTCTCGGCAGTTGACATAAATATGTTCAAGCTGATCAAGAACTGTACGTGTGTTAAAGATGCTTGGGATGTTTTGCAAAGGCACTGTGAAGGCGATACCAGCATTAAGCAGTCACGTCTACGTATTCTCACCTCTCAATTCGAGAATATGAAGATGGAGGAAGATGAAGACATTTCCAGCTACACAAAGAAGATTCTTGACATTTCAAATGAGTGTCAAGATCTGGGAGATGCATTAAGTAACAAAGTTCTTGTCTCCAAAGCACTTCGCACTTTACCACCTAGGTTCGATATGAAGGTAACAGCCATTGAAACATCACAAGCTGTGAATACGATTGAGTTCACGGACCTCATGAACTCTTTCAAGACCTATGAGATGAATCTAGAGGCAAGAGGGACATTCACGAAGAAGAAAACGGTGGCTCTCACAGCGGACACAGTCTCGTCACCTTCGTGCAGCAAGTTAACTGACATAATGGAATCCGAAGAAGTGGAAGAAATCCACGAAGGAGATGATGTTGCCATGATTACCAGAAAATTCAATCGGATGGTGAGAGGATTCAATCGAGACAAAAAGGAAAAGCCCAAGGAACGAGATGTACCACATTTGGAGTACTACCAATCTCCAAAGAATGATTACAGTCAAAGAAAACCTCCTACTAGGAGAACACCTCACAACAGAGTGTTTAAGTTCAGTTCCTCTAAGCTCGACAATGTACAATGCCATGAATGTAGAGGTTTTGGGCACTTTGCGAATCAGTGTGCCAACACACTTCGAAAGAGAGGGAAATCATATTGGGTGTCTTGGAATGATGACGAGCACGAGTTCTTTGAGGATGTTGATGAAGAAGGACTTTTTGAGAACACTGCGTTGCATGTGACTCTAACACCAACGGACAGACCTGGCCAAAACATCGACTCCGAACTACAATCGGATAGGTATGATCCCAACTATTACTCTAATCTGTTTTGTTTAAATGCCTCTATTGATGACGCAGGGAGTGTTGAGGATGACATAGATGCTGCATGTGGTGAAGAAAGGGATGATCATGCTCTCACTATAATACAAGGATTAAAGAGGTTGTATGATGAGTTGTTGGGAAAATGGAAACAACAAGCACGAGATCTGGTGACCTCAACAACTAAGATAACACGACTCAAGGAAGCCCAAGCAAAACAGGAGGTGTTGATCACACAACGCGATATAGAACTCACCAAGGTGAAATCCCAGCTTGAAGAAGCACAGATGACCATCCGCAAGTGGAATACTGGGACTTATTCGCTTCAAGAGATCATGGACAGCGCAAACCCAAGCAAAAGGGGCCTCGGATATGCTGCACCAACTATGTTTTGTCGTGGGTCTACATCGGCAGGAGAAACATCCAATACCAAAGCAGATGTTGTACTTATAGATTCAACAACACAGACAAAGCAAGGCAACTCTCAAGCAGAAAAATGTAAGAAAGGTAAGAAAAGGAGTAAGAGACGTAGAAAGAAATATGTGTGTCATTACTGTCTCAAACTAGGCCACATAAAACATTTCTGTTATCAAAAGAAAAGGGATGACAAGTCATATTCTGTGCTGCCACAGCAACCCAAAATGATATGGGTAAATAAAGCTGATCTAACATGTAATGTTGTTTATACAGCATTGAAAACTAACATTTCAAGTTCTTGGTACTTTGACAGTGGATGTTCACGCCACATGACAGGTAACAAAACATTCATTTCCAACTATGAAACTTATGACGGGGGAAATGTTTCCTTCGGTGGAGGTTCAAAAGGTAAAATCATCGGGAAAGGTACACTCAATGTTCTTGATTTACCTGCTTTAACAAATGTATATCACGTTCAAGGGCTTATGGCAAACTTAATCAGCATAAGTCAATTATGTGATGGTAACATGCTTGTGAAATTCACGAAGGATGCATGTGAAGTATACAATAACAGAAATTTGTGTATCATGAAAGGCCAAAGGTCGTCAGACAATTGTTACATGACTGATAACCTAAAATGCAACAAGGCTCAAGTTGATGATGTTGTTCTCTGGCACAAACGATTAGGACACACTAACTTTCAAAACCTTGGCAGGTTGGTCAAGATGGATGCAGTACGAGGTCTACCCAAACTTGGGAAGGCAGACCAGATAGTGTGTGGAGACTGTCAAAGAGGAAAACAATTGCATGCCTCACATCCTGCTCTACAGCAACATGAACAACACTTTGGGACCAACCGATGCTTTGAACTTCTACATATGGATCTTGTAGGACCCATGGAAGTTGAAAGTATTGGTGGTAAAAGGTATGTATATTAGTTGTGGTAGACGATTTCTCCCGATTCACATGGACCTATTTTTTACGTGAAAAATCTGAAACATTTGAGATGTTTAGAAATATGTTTGTTCGCATTGCTAATGTATTTGATGCTAGAATATCTCATATAAGATCTGATCATGGCTGTGAGTTCGAGAATTCACAATTCACAAGTTTCTGTAATGAAAAAAGAGTATGTCAGGAGTTTGCAGCACCAAAAACTCCACAACAGAATGGGGTGGTCGAACGCAAGAATAGGACCTTGATTGAGATGGCTAGGGTTATGTTAAGCTCAAAACAAATGGCGAAACGCTTTTGGGCTGAGGCAGTAAACACCGCATGTTACATCAACAATCGAGTCAACATTCGACCAGGCTCATTCAAAACACCATATGAGCTACTTAAGGGAAGAAAACCTAACCTAAAATGATCGTGAGTATCTAACAAAGTTTGATGATAAAAGTGATCAAACAGTATTTGTTGGGTACTCAACAAACAGCGTAGCCTATAGGGTATTTAACCTTCGCATTAAGACAACACAAGAATTTGTTAATGTTGTCTTTGATGACGCAGGTGATGTAAACAAGGAGGTGGAAGCAAAAGACGACATATATCAAGGGGGAGCTGTTCTACCTCCTGTTGAAACCCAAACTGCTCCACCTAACACAACATCCAGCAGTGATGAGGAAAACAATGTTACACAACAGGAACCAGAAGACGAACAAGATGAGGTTTAAGAGGTTACTCACCGCAGAGAACCTCCGGGAAGAGTTAGAGAAAACCATCCATTGTCTCAAGTCATAGGAAATGTTGAGGATGGTGTTCAGCACTATCAAGAAATGGCGTGCTTGTATTCTGTGTGCTCTACAATTGATGGCGTAACATGCTTTGTCTCCAAGTTTGAACCAAAAAATGTCAAGGAAGCATTGACTGATGAGTTCTGGATAAATGCTATGCATGAAGAACTAAATTTGTTTGTTCGTAGTGATGTTTGGTACCTTGTTCCCAGACCAGCCAACAGAAATGTTATCGGCACAAAGTGGATCTTCAAGAACAAATCTGATGAGAAGGGAACGATTGTACGAAACAAAGCACGATTGGTGGCTCAAGGGTATACTCAAGTCGAAGCGGTGGATTTTGATGACACGTTTGCCCCAGTTGCAAGAATTGAGTCCATTCGGTTGTTGCTTGTTGTTGCATGTCATCTCAACATCAGTCTATACCATATGGATGTGAAGTCAACATTTCTAAACGGAGAACTTAAGGAGGAAGTCTATGTTGAACAACCAAAAGGATTTGAGGATCCCCACAAGCCCGATCACGTCTTTCGACTAAAGAAGGCCTTGTATGGAATAAAACAAGCACCACGTGCTTGGTATGGACATCTCACAAACTTCCTTCTCAAATACGGGTTTGTGAGAGGTGGTGCGGATCGGACATTGTTTATCAAAAGGGAAGATCAACACATTCTTATTACTCAAATCTATGTTGATGATATGATTGTCGGTTCCACCTCACGTAACATGCTCAATAATTTTTCAGGTGCAATGTCTACAAAGTTCGAGATGAGCATGGTGGGAGAACTCACATACTTCCTTGGACTTCAAGTTAAACAAGGACAAGATGGCATCTTTATCTCTCAAAGCAAGTATGCCAAAGAGATGATAAAGCATTTTAATCTTGAAGGAGCAAAGCACATGAAAACTCCCATGGGCTCTACAGAAAAGTTGACTAAAGATGATGTTGGAGAGGATGTTGACCCAACACTCTACAGATCAATGATAGGGAGTGTACAGTACCTAACATCTACTCGTCCAGATCTGATATTCAGTGTATGTGTGTGTGCCAGGTATCAAGCTAAACCCAAGGCATCTCATATTAAAGCTGTTAAAAGAATCATCAGGTATGTTGCTGGAACATTGGATTTAGGAATCTTCTTTTCTAAAAACATGAATATGAGCTTGATAGGGTTTAGTGATTCTGACTGGGCTAGAGATGTGGATGATAGGAAGAGTACAAGTGGAGGTTGTTTTTATCTAGGTAACAACATTGTTTCATGGCATAGCCGTAAGCAAAAATGTGTTTCCTTATCCACTGCTGAGTCCGAATATGTTGCAGCAGGCAGCTGTTGCACACAACTGCTGTGGCTCAAACAAATGCTTAGTGACTATGGCCTAGAAAACAATGACCTAGTTGTGTACTGTGACAATATGAGTGCTATAAACATTTCCAAAAATCATGTTCAACAGTCAAGGACAAAGCATATTGACATAAGACACCATTTTATTAGAGATTTAGTGGAACAAGAGGTGATCAAGCTTGAGTATGTGAAAACAGAAAACCAAGTTGCTGACATTTTCAAAAAACCTTTGGATCATGAGAGATTCGTATACTTACGAAAGTCTCTTGGTCTTTGTTTTTATCATTAAAAATGTGTGTTGTGCTACACCCATATCCATATCATTGCTATCTATATCAAAGGGTGTAGCTTGTGTGTCTAACTTGTTGGTATAACATCATAGTCAACATGATCTGTCTACGGACGCCTGGTATTCTGCTATATATATATTTATGTAACTGTATGGTAAACAATCCAAGTAGTTTGGGGGGCACGGCGTTCGCTGCGACGATACTACCTTACCAAAGGATTGCAACTGCGACTGCTTTGGAGGGTGAAAGGCTAGGGGCACGGCGTTCGCTGCGACGATGCACTCTACGCTCACTAACTCTTGGATTCTTGTAATTCTGCACCTATTTTATCTATATGAACTGGGTGGATGTTGCAGAGATGTTGACACAACAGAGCAAGTTAGACTGTTTTATCAAAATGTTGTTTTCTAAAAATGTTTCCCTCAACATCCGCAACTTGTGTTTTCTATACCGCATAATCTAGCGTTCTCCTCCACATCACTTATTTCTCTCTTGATAGTGGGTTATAACTGTCGGGTAGCGTGTTCTTGGGTTTGTCAGGGTGAAAGTGAAACGGCATAACTTCGTTTGAGTTGAACCGGCTTCCCATCATTACTTTGTCTATCACACGAAACCCTAGAAACCACCCCTAGTCTCTCTCTCTCCCATATCCGTACATATTCCAAGACTGATACGGTTTCTTGATTCATACTTAAAACAAAACATCCGTCGTCGTCTTCCTTCATCCCAAACCCTTCACTTTCTAACTATCAGATTTTTTTCAAATTCTCCTGCAAATGGCTACCCCTCCAAACCCCGACGTTACTGCCCTCCTTCAAGCCCTTCTAGCCGCCAACCCTCACCTTCTCTAGGAACTACACACCACCCCGGCACTACCACCAGTGGAGACTCCGCCCATCCCAGTTTCTATAACACCCCCGCCAGTTGCTGATACCATCGCTCCTCCACTAGTTACAACCAAGTCCCCTACCCCTGTGACTCCGGTTGTTGAAGATACTGCACCACCGGTTACTACTGTCGCTCTGGTCGAGCCTGTCCCAGCATCACCATCCTGATCGACGTCTCCGCCTGTTGTTCCACCACGAAAGCCCACCACTCGGGGTTCCAGACATTCCACCCACACTAGTCTGTCCAAGAAGACCAAGAACTCGGCTCCCACTGTAGTCGTTCCCGATGAATGTGAGGATGAAGTGTCCTCTGCACCCAAGCGTCCTCGAATTACTGTTGCCGTTGACGTCAAAACTGAACCCACTTCCTCCGCCGCGACTACAGCGAAAGGAAAACAGGCTGTCCAGGCTCCGGTCCATATTTCTGAGCCGTCTGACGCTCCAGATTTTCCCTTGGACCCCGCTCAAGCCCTCAACCTCCAGTTCTATGATGAGACAGTGGCGGTAAAGTGGAAGCGCCTCCGCAACTCTCCTTGCATCAGTGAGCGCACCATTGACGAGACAACATTCGACGAGAACAATTTCCTCTCCTTCTTTCGCACCCGGGGACTGTTGGGTACTGGTTTTGAACTCCCTCCTTTCGTTAAGTCCATTGTTAGACACTTCTACTGCAACTTGCATCGCATGTTTGGAAATCGTTCCTCTCAAAAGTTTGCCAAAGTCTGTTTTTACAATACCGTGTTTGATTTTTCGGCAGAAGCCATAAACGCTGCCCTAGGCCTCCCGAATGTGGAGGGCGATATTTTCTCCAGCCTCAACGATGTCGCCAAACTCATCACCGGAGGAAAGCGGTCCAAATGGGTCCAACCCATGAAAACCTCGTGTTTGACCCACCTCTACTCAGTTCTCCACAAGGTTCTCACATACAATTGGATAATCTCATCCAATATTACTGTTGTTACACAGCAACATGGGGTGTTGCTTTATCTTGTTGGGCTCAACAAGCCATTCAACCTTGGGCGGATCGTCTTTGATCAGCTGGCTATGGAGCATCTTATCTGCAGGGTTATGGAGCATCAGGGATTTCTGGCGATCACCAGAACACATGAGGTGCTTCCGGTTCCTGTGTATGCCATTCACAACTCCTTGTTCAGCAAAAGCAAGGTGGCTGATCTGCCCTGGCAAAACCCTGACAGGCCATTGCCTGTTACCCGTGGCATTCAGTTGCCACCACAGACTGTTCAACAGCTAATTGGTGCTCTGGACGCTCTGGCTGCGCTCGTTCCTTCTCTCCAAGCTTGCATATCTTCCCAACAAGAGGGAGAACATGTGGCTACACAAACAGCAGCACAAGCAGCAGGGGACGAACCAGATGGCAATGAGGAGACAGAAGAAAATGAGGACGAGGAGGAAGAGGCTGAAATTGAAAATGAGAGGGATGAGAGGGTATGAGGATGACCGTATGTGTTCGAAAACAATTTATTTGTGATGTGGGGAGTAACCAAAAACAATTTATGTTTTTAGGTTTTTTGTGGTAGATGATGGATGATGTTTTGCTGCAGCACTAACCGTACTTTTTGTTTTTGAATAGGATGAATGCTTATATGCTTCTTAAAATGTTGATGAATGAGTTATGCCTGTGATGTTATTCTGACGATGTTGTTATTATTGTTGAAACGGTTTTGCAGGCATAAACATAGGGGGAGCTCTAGTGAAAAAAAGGGTGTTGTGAAGAAGGCACAAAAACAGGGAGAGTTTGTTAGGTATTTAAAGTCTATTGTTATTTGGTATGTTGACCTAACATTTGTGTTTTTTTGTTCTTCACAGGAATGTTGACTTAGCTCCTAACTTAACATAACAACTAGTGTTGACTTGGCGTCCAGCTCAACAGCCACGTGGAAGGCTAACTCGGCAATGTTGAAAGGACTCACGAAGACTGGAGCGAAGACCAAGTCGTGCTAGGCAGTTGAGAGTTTCATGCTCAGTGGAATTCTGTTCCACAAATCCAAGAGTCAACAACCAACTGAAGTAGTTCCACAATTCCAGGCAGATATGCGGAGGACAACAAACGAACTGCGAGAATTGTGGAGACATGGGCCAGACAGTTGCTATATTCGTGGATCCAAACCCATGTAGTCTATCTATAAATACTAGAGTCATTCATTCAGTAGATAGACATTCTTTGCAGATTAATTTCGTAGTTTTTATTCTGTATGTTTTCTTAGATCTTAAGAACATACATTTACTATTTTAGTAATAGTGTTGATGTTATTGTGTTGCTCAACATTGTAATAGCTCAACACTTGTTTTGATTATTCTTTTTGGCCGTAAGGCTTCTGTGTAGGTTATTAATATATATAACCTACGCAAAAATATCTCGTGTCTTCTACATTAGCTTCCGCAAATATTCACTTAGAGTAGGTTGATACACTTTTAATAACATTCAAACACTTTGTACCAAAGCAAGGAAAGGGAGAGGAAGGTCCTAGGAAAAGCTTTGCCAAGTCCAAAAAAGTTAGAAGTCCTGTAAGGTAATCTGCTCCTATCTTTCAAGGCTCTTTAAATGTTTTTGTTGAGTTTAAATAGCAGCCTAAAACACTACTTGAAAACAAATTCTAAACTTTCAGATTATGTTCTCTTAATCACACTTAGAAGTAGAACAACCTTATTTCTAAAAGACATGTTGAAGTAACAAAGAAAAAAGAAAAAAAAAATTAAATTCCCACTCTTACTATTACATGTTACTCCCTTAAAAGTTTCAGTTAGAAGTTTAGAACATTAGCAGATAGACATCTTTCCATAACATAAGTTTAGAACATTAGCAGATAGACATCTTTCCATAACATATATTAAGAATCAGAGAAGTTACTTAAGTTGAAAGCATCAACTTTTCAATCCTTAGCTATTTTCAAACACAAAAATATATATTAGAGTAAGGAAATAATTTTTACTTTAAATCAGAACATCACTTCTTATGAATAAGTTAAGGAAAATCAAAGTTTGTCATTGTCTCCACGACACCACAGTTCGTTTCTATTTCAGAATAGTTAGATACTAAAATTATACATTTCAAACCACCCAACCAAGCCACTCCCCATAAATTGGACTATCCCAATCCCAGAATCCGAACCACTCCATCAGATAAGAACCAAAATATTTCTAAAAAATTAGAAAGAAAGAATAAGGACTGCATACATAGCTTCGGATTCCCAACGAACAGGGCAACCGCAGATCCTCGAACCAATTTTACTTATCTAGAAATAGGGAGGAATCAGTCAGTAAGAATGAAAGAAGAAAAACAAAAAAATAAATCAGTAGAGGAACATTTTAAGTCAAGATCAGAACATTAATCCAAAACAACACATATCAAAATCTGAGGGACAATTCAAACATGCAGAACAATTAGAAAGCATAATATAAAAAGGGATTTCTGGACAAGAATATATTTATTTTATTTTCCAGAAATTAAGAACACCTTGTAGAACAGTGAGGGAGAAAGTTGCGTGTGTTGTGTGAGCAAGAAGGAGAAATGAAGGGGTGGAGTATATGTATGTGATGTGTCAGCCGATGGAGGAAGAATAAGAGTGTATTTGTATTGATTCATGGGCCTAGACAATTGAATTGAGTTATGGGTCGGGTTTCGGGCCAAGAGTTGGGTCTAGTTATGGATCTGGCCATGAGAAGGTATGGGCTGAGTATTATTTAGTTAGATTGGGTAATATTGATATGGTTGGATTAATACTTTAAGGGCATGTTGGGTAGCTAAGATAAGATATAGCATGATAAGATTAAATTTGTATCATGTATAAGGATTATTTTTATCTCACCCCTTTCTTATGATTAAAATATAGGAAGAAATAATGATTTTGGTACGGGCCTAGTGTTTAATAGTGGGCCGACGTATTAAACACATGTACTATTAAACACATGATTTGGTAAGATAATTTAATCTAATCCTATCATATTTTGTCTACCAAACAAGGCCTAACTAAATGTACTAGTTTAATTAATGGTAAGGTTAAGCCCATTTCTATATAATAGGAGAATATTAATTGAAATTAATAATAGCTTATAAGATTTTATTTAAGTATTGTGATTCCAATTTATATATATATATATATATATATATATATATATCAAAAAGAATTATTATTTTAAAGCATGTTACCCATTATTAATTAATTGAGTTAATGAAATTATTAATACATTAGGATTTAATAAATTATACTTTGAATTAAAATCCCACGAGAATATTTTTAGAGGATATATTAAAGCACTCAAATATTAATCGAGTTAAGACTCGAGAATAATTCTCGCAATAATATTTCTTCCTAAATAACATGTAAATACTCAATTTGAGTATCTCATGTCATATATCCGATTAAGGTTACGCAAGGTTTGGTGTATGGGGGGGGGGGGAATACACGAAATACAAACTTTTCAGTTTACTTGACAAGTTATGAGAGAATTCAAGCTATTCTGTATAAGAAATTGCTCGAAGATGACTAGACAGATCGATATGCAGATCAATATCAGTTTAGTCCACAAACAGATTACTCTCTTAGTGAAAACACTTAGCTAATAATAAGAGTGATCTTATTAATTTCTGAGTGTTAAGTGAGTGCGGAATAATGGTGGAATAGCGATTGCTCTTGTTTAGAAAACCTTAAGTTTTATCCAGATTGTTTAAGAGATTGATTGAGATGCAGAACGAATGATAGTGCAGAGGGGTTAGAATAATAAACAACAGAAAAAGATATGCAAGAATATAAAGCACACAGTTGTTTAACGTGGTTCGGGAAATCCCTACGTCCACGATCTGGTCAAAACTAGACCAGATTATCCACTACTAGGATACTCTGCTTCTTTATACTCGTGGAGAACGAGTTACAAGTATCAATCACAACTAGAAAGATACTTATGCAAGAAATAAGGGTCGTGTCCCTTTACAACAGATTACCTCTACGTTACCACTAGAAAACTACTAGCTAGCAGGGTGATCTCCTTTCTCTCGATAAGACAGACTTGAATCGAGGTGGTTGGTGTGATGTAGAATCACAGAGTGTTGAAGCTCTAAGTCTGGATAGCAGTTTGCTTGAAAATATGACAACAGTGTAGCTCGCGTGAGTGTTCTCTCTTTCTCTCCAGATCTCTAACTTCAACTATATAGGCATTGAATTTTGAAATTCTAGCCGTTGTTGATTGGTGTGAGATAGATGGTATATTGCCAATCAATGGTTTCCATCATATCTGTTCTTGCCATATAGGAAAGATTGACTCAATCTTTGAGTTATGGAAAGTAGATTGCTAACGGTCTCTTTCCTTCTATATGTTGGCCGAAGATCTTCTTTCCAATCCCAGTTGGATGGACTTTAATCTTGGCGTGGCAAGAGCATATGATGTGTAGGATGATGTCAGCTGGTGGATTGATGACTCAATCGTTCTGGTTCCTCGCTGTGGGCATCGATCTGGTCATCGATCTGGTCACTGTCTGTTACAGCAGATCGATTCCTTTTGACGTGAAATCTTGACTTTCATCCTATTCTAAGTTGAGATTGACTTCTATAGGAATGTTTCCTTTACATTTCAAGCCATCTCCTAATCTGTTCCATAACAAGATTCACTTTATCTCTAGTGATCTGTTTTTACACGTAGAACAGTTTTAAGTTATAAAACAGCTAAGTGTGTTTCGAAAAGACCATCATCAAAACTAAATATCTTAGGGTTCCCAACAATGTATGTATGCTTGCGATTTTGGCATGTGTCTACTAAGTACTTTTGTACTCAGCCCTGCATGTATTTCTAAACGTGCAGGTTGAGCGATGGTGAAGGAGGGGTGCTACGTTCGGGCATTTGTCGATCTCTTATTAGTTGACTCTTGGGGGTTCTACGTATCGTCATACATGTAGAGCTTTTATCGATCCGAGTAACTTTCCGCTGCTAGTTTGAGACTGTTATGTAATACACTTGAGACTCCAGTTTCTTTCATGTTAAGTTGTATTGTATTGAGCCTAAGACTCAAGTCCTTTTTATGCTAACCATGTACGATGAAATATTTGACTTGTTATGAGATTCTTTTTCAGCTCGTCCTTGTTTCTTTTCCCCATTTCAAATCCCGTTTCTTTAATCCCTCCCCTAGTCACAGTTTTCCCGACTTTACTATCCTTAGTAGAGTGCGGTCGTGACAATAACCTCTTGATCTTGCTTTTCAAAACAATCAATAAATTTTGGAATTTGATGTATTCACTCATACATTAAACATGCTCTTTAGGGTCAATATATATATTACACATTTGGAATACTTATACTGTAGTATCTTGTAAGAACTAACTTTTAGCTAAGAATCAAAACTGATAATGTATTTTTTTTTATGCATTAGTCAATGCTTTCAATACATAAATTTGATGTATAAATCATTTACATCACTTATTATACAAAAATTAACAGTCCATATTAATTTGTAATTCGTCACATTTCATCCATTGTGTGTGTATAATCTGTTGATTAAGATATATAGGTTGGATCGAATAAAAACCAAATATAATCAGTTATAATCTATTGATTATGATAAAAAATAATGAATAATTTGAATCTAATTTAAAATTGTTTATAAATATTTTTGTATAAGATGTACAGTAACATACCAAAATAGTAAATTTGAATTATTTCATATTTGTTTTTAAAATATTAAAAATTATATTCATTTTTAATGTGTCGATATCACGTAATGTCACGTAAATATGTGATTCAGTATAATTAATTTTATTTTCTATTATTTTGTATTAAATAAATATTAAATTATAATATAATCAATAAATCCTAGTAAAAAAGTGAGAAGTATAAACTTTTATTAAATATTTATTATTTATCTATATACATGTCACATCGCATCATTTTGAGACGTATTACCAATATCTAGGGGTGTAAACGAACCAAGCTGCTCGTGAACGGTTCCGAGCTAGGCTCGAAAAAAACTCGTTCGAAATTCGTTCGTTTTCCAAACGAGTCGAGCTCGAGCCTCAAATCGAGCTAATTTAGATTTTCAAGCCAAGCTCGAGCTTGATGATGTTCGCTCACGAGCTCGCAAAAATGTTCGGCTCGGTTCTAAACGAGCCAGTTCGTGAACGTGTTCGCAAACATGTTTGTTTAAATGTTCGCAAACATGCTAGTGATATTATTGTTTCTATAAAAATTTTACAATAAATTAATCAATGATAAATTACAAACTTTGTGCTTATTTATTATTAGCCTAAGTATAAAATTTGATAATAATAATCATAATTAAAAAATAAATTATATCTACGTATCATAACTACAAGACTATAACTATAGATTACATCTAACTTTGATTACAAACTTATGTACCAAGTTATTTTAATAAAACATTTACGTGAATCATAATGCATATTTATAAATTGAATAATTTATGATATTATATAAATATACTAGTATAACTATGAGTATAATTAGTATTATAAATGTAACATATTTTTAAAAAGTATTTGGGTGATATTTGAGAATTACCCACCTTCATAACTTAAAAATGAAAAATATCCATTTTGTAAAATTTCTATGGAAAGTACCCAATTTAGGATAAACTTCCTAAATTACCCTTGGTGAAATCATATTTTCTCTCTTATATTTTGTATTATTCTCAATGGTGAAATAATTATTGTGTTATTTTTCATTGGAATCGACATATTAATTATTCACAACCAGATTTTTACATCTCTTAAATTTCACAACGCAACATAATACATACAACATTATAAGATATCTAAACAAATTAAGTTATATCATATTATTTCATAACAAATTTCATAATGTGTAACTAAATTATAAAATTTTCAAAAATTAACATGAATTCAGAATCTAATTACAAATCATATATCAACACAAATAATACATACATGTAAAAAATTACACAAAAAATATGGTCGTTACTTTTAGAAACCTGGTCGTGTATTTTTGAAAATATAAATTTTTCATGACCAGATTTGCATGTAGCACGACCATAGTTTGAAAATTATTTTTCACCACAGCACAAAATAATAAATACAACATTATACGATATCTAAATAAATTAACTCATGTCTTTTTCGTAACAAATTGCATATTGAGTAACTAAATTATAAAAAATTCAAAAATATAATGAATTTAGTAAAAATAATTTCAAATATCATGATAAACCATAAAAAAAAGTTATATTATTAATTAAAATTTAAAAAATTGCAAAATGATGTTTGACTTAGAATATATAAGGGTATTAAAATCTATTTGGGTACTTTTGATATATTATTTGTAAAGTGGGTAGTTTTCATTTTATAGTTAGAAAATGAACATTTTTCATAATCAACCCAAAGTATTATAACAACATGATGTTGAGTAGTTTCAATCAAACCTTAATATATATTTTAATGTAAATTAGAATACAATTTCATAAATTATTTAATTTACAATATAAAATAAGTTGCATAACTCACATCTAACATATTACATGTATATATCTAAATTTCTAATATAATATTATATAAACAATACGGATATAACTATAAATATATTGTTACCATTATAAATGTAACACAATAATATTTTAATGGAATTATATATTAAGTCATTTAAATCAAATATAATATATATTATAATGCAGATTCATAAACTTAATATAAATCAAAAAAAATATTCAAGACATTTGAAATATGATTCGAATAACCAAATAATTTAAAGTATACAAACCGAAATTGTGATATTCGGTTTGTTTATTTATATCAAACCTTAATATGTATTTTCATGTATATTATAGAGTATTACAAATATACAAAATAAATAAATTAGATAACTACAACTACATGTAGAGGTGTACACAAGTCGAGACAAGCCGTATACTAACAGTAGGATCGAGCTTAATATCAGACTTTAATACATGTACAAAAGAAATAATTAATAATAAACATAACTTTCCAACATAATTATATATTTTTATGTATTATATGTATAAAAGAAATATTACAAATATTTTATAAAAGAAATAATTTATAATATGTATAAAATAAGTTAGAGTATGTTTTATTATGTCTCGAGCTCGAGCCCGAGCTCGAACTTGATCTTGATCTTGAAATAAAAAAAATAGAGTCAAGATTCGAGCTCGAGCTCGAGCTCAGATAAACGAATATATACCAAGCCGAACTCGAACTAAACTCGAGCTCTATATAAAAATTACGAGCCGAGCTTGAACTCAATTTAAAGCTCAAATCGAGATTTGAGCCGAGCTCGAGCCCATCTAAATCTTAATGAGTCGAGTTCGAGCCTGCATACACCCCTAACAATATCTGACATAGTCAGATTAGATGATTATTTTTGTTTAATTGAAATACTAGTTTCCTATTCGTACATACGGGTAGTGAAAAAAAAATGTAGATAATTCAGGCCGAAAAGTTATGGTGTGTGAGAGAAAAATGAGTACATTTTCTAAATTCATTATTGAGAAATTAGTCGATTAAATATATTCTGGTTATAATAAAAATAGTAGAATTACATTTATAATCTTCAATAATATAAAATTATAAAACTATTTAAAAAATAGTCAATGAATTATCACCATGACAATGATTTTATCATAGTTAACACGAATTACGCATCAACGAAAATGCCAAATGAGGCTAAACAATAACCCGAATCCACGAAATCAAGAAACGAGGCAACGAGCCTTTCCTCCTCATAAACAAAACTAGGTGATAATAGTTCTTTTTACAAAAGAAGCATAAAAGAATTAAGTGGACTGCCTTCTAAAAGGTCACGATCCATAAATAGCTAGCAGCCTAGCAAGAATACCTTGTAAAAAATTGCCATTATTATGAGTACAGATCTAAAGAGAAGTAATAAATATACCTGAGTACCTTTATTGATACCCCTTTACCTAGTCTTCAAAGCAATGAGCAGTAAAGCAAGCATGAGGCGAAACCTAAGAGCATGTGCACAACACTTGATGGGGTGAAATCCAAGCTCACACCCATTCTCACTCTGCCACCCCCACTTGCTTCTGTTGAGTTCACTGCCTCACTTGTCTTATTACTCACAATTTTGCTGCAGCAGCCATTGTACACACATACATAATTAGCACAAGATACTATGTTAACTGGCGTTTCGTATTGTAAAGTGCCCATATATAGATATTAGAGCATATATTTTCTGAGGATTTCATCATAGTTTTTGGTTTATTCAATGGAAAATGTGCAATTAATTGACATTATAGTAAAGAGAAAGCACATTAAATAATGCATACCTTCCTGGAAAAATGCAGTCACCGCTACCTGCAAGTATCGCCACAAAAGGATAAGTATGTCTCAAGATGCAACCACTGAGAATCAGACTCAGACTGTGGAGCCACAAATGTCATTTTTCCCAACTCTTAGTTGTACTTTTCTACAAAAGTTGTTCTCTAACATGTGATTTACCCTTCCAGATTTCATCCATGGAACTATTTATTTTTTACCAACAATAACCATATATATCTAGCAAAAGGCAATACAGGATTTCATGTGATCATGTTCCTATAATAAGTCCAATCTTCCACATTGAGCGACAAGGATGGCATGGGTTACCCATAAATATTTCAAAAGAAGTATGTCCTGAGGCAAAATGCTCTAGCAAAGGTCACTTTTACACTAAAGATTTCCTGTATCGTGGCAATAAGGAAGATTTTCTAATAACCAGAAAATCCATAGCACCAACAACTTGTTTCCACATAAGACAACTAATTATGCACAAGTTACTCCAATTGCAGCTGCAAAAACTCCCATTTTCTAATTCTAACACAATGCAAATTAGTAAATCATTAATGGTGCGATTAAATTTAACTCACTAGGATCGCTTGTGGTGATCATGGCAGCACCATTGAAGTCACAAGAACCAGATGACTTCCCTTGCTTCTGATAGTAGCTATCAAATGCGAAGGAAGCATGATTCCTGACATTGTTAGGTTGGTAACAGCTCTCCCCGGGCTGAATCTCCGAGCAATTCGCCCTCCCTGGCCCACAAGCCCAATCGAGAGCAGCCTGCAGCGTCTTCACATCAAACCCCTCTGTGACCACACAATACGTCTGATTTGTAGTGTCATTTGCCAAGAACGTGCCACTCCCTGACACGTGAAGCAAGTAAACCGGAGTCGAATTCCCGTAGAACAAACCCCAGTTGGCCTCTGAGACCGGAGGCGACCTCAAGTCTTCATTGAACAACTCGTATATGTACACATTGGAAGTGATCTCAGGGTGCAACGGCGTCCCACTATGATCGAATACGTGCTTGATCAAGTTGGAATTGTACGTATCAGCATTGTCGATAGTGGCGTACGGCTCCTTCGAGTCCCCTTTCGAAGGCCAGCCGGTTTCAGAGACGAGCACCACCACATCGGTGACATTGAGATTCTTCATAGAGAAGTAGACTGAATCTATCATGGCGTCGAGGACATTAGTGTAGTGAAGTAAGGTATTAGGGTCGACCATTTCCTTCGACGGCGTCAATGGTTTGAAGAGAGAGTTCTCCAACGGCACTACCCCTTTGTTTTGCATAAACACATAGTAAGGGTACAGATTCATCATCAACGGCGACTGCGTCCTCGACAGAAACTGCAGGATCTGCGTAATCACAGGGCTCAAGCTCTGATTGAAGAAGGCCTGGGAAGGCGGGAAGGGGTCGAGAATCACCGACGCCGAATTTGGAGTCGATATTTTGATCTGAGTGTGCAAATTGGCGGCAACGAGCGCGCTGTAGAGCGACTCGATGGCCGGCATGAGGAGAGGGGCGGCGCTGGGGATAGTGGTGAGGACTTCGTCTCCAACGGCAATACCGGTGATGAGGGTGGCGGGGTAGTACGCCGCCACATTGCGGCCAATCCACGTGGCGGCGGTGGCGTTGGAAGAGCCGATGGCGAGGAGCTGGTTGTTGGGGACGCTGACGATGACTCTGATCTTCGTCTTCGCGAGCGCCTTGATGATCTCACCGTCCGCATCATAGAGCCTCACGTGAGTGATCTTCTGTAACTGCAGAAACGCGACTAATTCTGCAGGTGGAAGCGAATTTGAAACGTCAGTGCCGATATTCACCCCTACAAATGGTTCCTTCTCCTGCTGCGCCTTAATTTCTGCAAAGCCACAAAACAATTCGAACAATTTAAACCTCAAATTCGTTAGAAATGCAGCTAAAAGAATCGCTTCTACTCTACCAGCAGCTGCAGGAGCTGATCCGGGAAGGAGAAGTGCAGCTAGGAACAGCAGGAGAATGAAGAAGTGAAATAATCTGTTACGATTCTTCATTGCAGAAATGGTGAAAAGCTTCTAGATTCATCTCTGGTATGCGTGTTAGCTGAAGATAAAATTAGGGTTTCTGCAGGAGTAGAAACAATTTGGGGATGATTGGGTGTGGTGTGACATCGATGAGTGAATGTAAGAAAGGCAGCAAGAAATGGAGAGAGAGGTTATGGTGGATTTGCAGTGGTTGGATTTAATTTTCTTTTTTGAGTTTTTTAATAAATTTGAAAAATGATGATAAATGCCCTCGTGGGCAGACTGCGAATTAAAAGAAATTTAAATTGGTGCGTCTAGTTTGTGACAGACACTGTCCGTAAAGTAATGCGTGCCTAAGGAAAAAAAGGAGGATAAAATAGTAACTTTACAAAAGAAGTACGTAAGTAAAGAAAAAAGGGAGTAGTATTTTTTGGAGTTTAATGAAATTTGAAACTTTAGTCCTGAGATTCTTCTAAATTACAGGTTGGATCCTTGAGATAACCTTTGTCCTCAACAAAATGACAACTGTACCCTTATAGAGATGTATGAAAGTTGAGATTGTATTTATGAATTTGTGGGGACCTATCTCAAATAGTCAATTCTCAAATCAAGATTCAGGAGTCAATAGGAAAAAGGAAAAAAGCAACACCAAAGAAAGAAGCTCAAATTAGGAGTCAAACCCAATTCAGGTGGAGTGAAAATATATTGGTTCATAGTAGATGCTACTAGTACATATTGCCATATAAGATTAGTGATATTTAACATATTTTTTATGGAAAAAAAAAATTAAAAATGCGCATTTTATTCAATATACATGTAAAAAAAATGTTCATATTTTGACCTCTAAGACTCAGGTGAGAAGTCTCCTTTATCCAAACTGATCCAAATTGGTTGTCCAAGCTTATTTGTCTCATTTTTCTTTCCACCTATAATTAGGATTTAATTAAGTTCAGTTAATTGTTGTCCAATTAATCCTGGTCTTCCTCAACACTAATCACTACTTATGTTCCCTCACTCTCTACAAGTTTCATATCTCTCTAGTTGTGTCTCTTCCTTTGTCCCGTTTTCTCCGGGACTGAGAATTTGGGACCTCGAGTTTTGAGTTTTTCACGATCGGGATCGGAACTGTGATTGTGGATTTGAAAATTTTCGGGACTCAGAAGTCTCGAATTCGGATCAGGATTCCCTATTTTCTGAAATCAATTTTTAAATTCGGAAAATTTAGTCCCGTTCGGAATTTCGGGACCATTTAGGACTAATCAGAACATTTTTTTTCAGGAACAGGATCGAGACTTAATTTTTTCTAATTTCGGGATTCGGGAGTCCCGAAATCCCGATCAGGACCGGAACCAAAAATTTAATATTTTTCAGGATCGGGACCGGGACTCTCAGTCCCATCCCAATTCTCACCCCTAGTTTTCTCTCTTCTTCTCTTGAGAATTATAGACCTCACTAATTCGGTGGCCATCAAGATTAACTTTGGCTCTTATGGATCACAACCCACCTGTCCAACATGACATACTAAATAGCACTTTGAATGACACGTCAAATGACACGCATGACAAACTCCAATGGCTAGAAGTCTGGTCAACATGCAACGCTATATATGCATTTAATGTAATAATTAATGTTGCAACGACTAGTTTTCAAATGTTACGCATATAACTACTTCAAGTCATTATTTAGAATGTAGAGAGAAGATTTCTAGATATTTTACTGTGCCAAAACACTGCAAGAATTACTCTAGATTATCATTGTAAACTCAACATTCAGTTATATCATATAGATTCATTAGTGTTGAATATTAGAGATGATTCTATATTAAGGAGATAAACTCATATAGAACTAAATATTTGTTTAGAGCCTTCAAACCATTAGCTAGATATTCCTACACGTTCAGTATTGTACTAAGCTTTGTAATAGAGTAAAAATGAGGAAGAACGAATCAGCAATCGACTGCAAAGGTAACTCATTCTCGATGAGAATAAATAAGAGATGTGTAATCTCGTTCTCAAAGAGGATAAATAAGCTAGAGGTTAAGGGATTTATCAATCTAATATTGATTGACCGTGTACGTAGGGAATTTTTCAAACCACGTTAAATTGTATGTGTTCTTTATCATTATGTATTTATTTATCACATTGATTTGTTCATATTTATCCAGCGAGCTGATTTGTATAAGAGCATCGTGTTGTGCATCTGTGGGTAAATCAATATGTCTAAAGAAAAGTTGTCTAAATTAAAAAAATATTTTCTAAGTATAAGAGCAACCAACAGATCACAAGTTTCCGCACACGATTTGTCTTTTAACAGACGGCCTGATATACTCTAGCTAGCTGTCAGTTGACATGTTCAAGAACATATCACTCACTTTGATATCGAGAGCCTATCTAAGCAGATCAACCTCTCTCATAAAGAGAAGTTGACCTACTACTATAGAGAGCTGACATCTCCACCTTTTTTTCAAGACAACCAAGAAAAGTTGGAGTTTGATGTATTCCATCTTCATACACCAAACCTGCTCTTCCTAGGACCAACAATAATGCATAATGAGCCACATATATTTAATGTTATTGACATAGATTAAGAAATAAATAATCTCTGAGACCTCATTCTTCATTATCAGCAGAGAAGAATTTATCTTATTATGAAACCATACAACAAATATGCACTTACATTTACACCAACATAAATGCATCGATATCATTCTTTCGGCTAAGCTCAACACAAGACATCGAAATGAAAGTGCAACCTTTCATGACAAGATTGTTCAAATCTCTTTGGGCTGTGAACTTTATTCTAAAAGGAGCTTATTGTGTACCTTTTGTGATCTACGATCCACCACATAGTCCAAAATCTAGAAAATGAACTTGTTAGCAATAAATAATCAACTATCACAAAAAAAAGACAAAATATTTATTCTCATGAAATGGAAATGAAAACAAGTTTATTACAATATTTAAGTATAAAGCATGCTTTGAAATATATAAAACCTAACGTATGTCGCATCAGCAAGTTTCATAATTAGCATAAACGCTTTTTCAGAAATGAGAATAGATGACACATTCTCACCGACTATGAAAAATGATTTTAAATCACAATGAATAGTATTTGAATTGGTTTCTCCAACGACAATTTTATTTCTCAAGCCCATAAATACCTTTCAAGCTATAACATGAAGGAGAGTGCGAATTATTCAAAAAGTTGAAACTCTACAAAATCACTATATTCTTAACCACTCCACAAAACACTCAAATCAAAATGTATTAGTAAATATTTTCTTATTTAAAAATTTGCCTTAGATCTCCAACATTATTTCTAAGCAAACATCATAATATCTTAAGCATAAATTAAAAATTCGTAAACATGCAATTAAGTATGTACGGTGGTTTTAATAGTTTCACTACAAAAAAACATGAAACAGGCGACGGATTGGACGACGGAATACTTGTTCGTAGTTAGTTTGCGACGGACTGGCGATGGACCAAAACGAAATAGGCTGACGACGGACTGACTACGAAAATTTTGGCACCCAAGTTGGCGCCATAACTAATGATGGACGTGTCCATCGTTAGCCCAGTCCGTCGTGAGTCCGTTTTTAACGATTTTATTTTATTTTATAATTAATTTTATTACCTAACGACGGACAGTCCGTCGTTAGGTTAAAATAAAACGCGTCTTCTTCATTCAGTCGACATTTTCACTGAGTACCACCCCAAACCATAGAACGGCGACCACCACCGGCGAAGAGCTTCTCCCGACATCCAGGTATGGTTTCTCCACCCTCTTTCCTTCTCCTTTCTCCAATTTTATCTTTTACTAACCCTAATTTCATCTCCCTCCTCCCACAGCCTCTCTCCTCCCCTCCAACTCGTCCCCGCCGCCGCCCGGAGCCATCCTCGCCCGATTCCAGGCGATATCAGTCCTCCTCCAGCCTCTGACCGCCGCCGCCGGCCCAGCGTCTCCCCGCCGTTGCTGCCGCTCCCACAGGTAAGTTTTTAATTTATTTCATTTTTTTTTGTAATTTTTTAGTAATTAGTGTTAATTATTGTTAATATAATTATTAATTGTCTAATTGTTGTAATTGTTAATTAGTGTTAGTTTAAATTGTTAATTAGTGTTAATTGTTAATTAGTATTAGTTTGTTAATTAGTGTTAGTTTAATTATATGTTTAAATTGTTAATTGTCTAATTTATGTAATTAGTTTCATTTAGTTGATTAGTTTAATTTAATTGTTTAATTTAGTTAATTAGTTTAGATTAAATTAATTTATTTAATTATGATTAAATATAGTTAGTTAGTGTTAATTATAGTTAATTTGATAATTAGGCTTAATTAAAAATATGATTGAATTAATTAGGGTTAGTTTGAATAATTGGTTATGTTTAATTGGTTTTCTTGAATTAATTAAAGTTTTATTAATTAATTAGGGTTTCAGTTGCATCCCGACTGCTCCCTCAGCCTTCCGAAGCAGCCTTCCGCCGCTCCTACGACACCTGCTCCGATGAAAGGTAATTAATTTAATTTTTTTAATTTAATTATTTTTATTTATTTATTTTAGTTAATTATAATAATTAGTAAATTTAATTATGTTTAGTTAATAAGTTATTTAGATTTGTTTAATTTGTTTAGTTAATAAGTTAAATAGATTAATTTAATTTAATTAATTAAGAATATGGTTTAATTAATTTAATTTATTTATGTTTAATTTATTAATTAGTTTTAAATTGAATTAATTGTTGAGGACCTTAATTTAATTATTTATAATTTATTGTTTTAAATTATTTAATTTTTGTAATTTAGTATAACGATTTGCTTATACATATATATTATGACATTGGCATATATGTAATTAATTTCTTAAAAATCTTCTCCCTTTGGGATAGATTTAGATTAGTGTCAATTGTTGCATATAATAATTGAACAATTTAGACTAATTTAGAATAATTTATATTAATAATTGTTGCATTTAATAATTGAATACTTTGTTTATATTTAATTTATGTCTAATTTCTTAATTAATTATAAATTTATTTAATTGTTTATGTTGTTAATTTAATTTAGTTTAAATTATTGTTTTAAATTATTTAATTTTGGTAATTTAGTATAACGATTTGCGTATATATATGACATTGGGATAGACGTAATTAATTTCTTAAGGATCTTCTCCCTTTGGGGATATATTTTAATTACGTCTTAAGGTTCTTCTCCCAATATGTATAATATTATACGAACTCGTTCTATTTCGATTATGTTGGGGATGTTTTGATGAGATGCATGTGTGTTGTGACGTTTGATGATATATGACTTGTGATGGTTTGATGGCATTAGATGACTTAGCTCGTTATATTGGATGGAATTAGCTAGAATAGTTTAAATAATAGCATATAAAAATCTTTATTCTACCTGCAACCCAAATGACCCAATGCTCGTGATCTTCAAATTAATGACCCAAATGACTCAAATGTTCGTGATCTCCAAATGCGTAGCATCAAACAATCTAAGCATCAACTTATAATTCATAACTGCAAATCAATGACTTACAAAACCTTAAATGTGTAATTTAATATCCCACTAATAGCTTCACCTTCTATTCAACTCCAAATAATTCAACTCTCATAAAACACCCTCCTTTCATTGTCACTCAATTATTTTTCTTATTCTCTGTCACACACATGTGCAATCATCCTTTAAATTTGTAATTTAATAGACCATCACAAAGAATATATATAGTCTCGCCCTCTCCGTAACTAATTAATCTTTATTTTACTATATGAATACTTATTAATAATCAGGGTTATAAAAATGAGTCGAGATTGGATGTACTTGCGGTTACTTCCGAATGGGGGATTTAATCCACATTTTCTGTCTGGGTTTGAAGAGTTCTTAAGATTTGCAAGTAGTTAGCACCAGTACATGGATGGAGAAAAAATTAAGTGTCCTTGTGTGAAGTGTAAGAATATATGGTTTAGAAGTACAGATGTTGTACAGCTACATCTTGCTAGAAAATGTTTCATAAGGGGTTACGAGATATGGAGGTTTCATGGGGAAACTAAAATACCTTCAGATGTTCAAGAAACACGTGTTGATGCAGATGTAGAACCTGAAGAAGGTTACGGGACATACCATGAGATGGTTCATGATCTCGAGGGTCCCAGTTTTAACAATCTAGATGTCGAAGAAGATCCAAATGCTATAGAAAGATTATTGTAACAGTTGTTGGATGCCGCTGATAAAGAGCTATACCCTAGGTGTAAGAACCACACTCAGTTGTCTTATGTGGCTCGCCTGATGACTTTGAAGGCCCGCTCTGGAATGCCACAAAAATATTTTAATGAAATGTGTGTTTTATTAAACGAAGCATTTCCATATCATCACAAAGTACCAATGAACTACTACAGCACACAGAAATTGCTACGTGCAATGGGTTTACCTGTAGAAAAGATAGATTCATGTAGGAATCATTGTATGATCTATTGGGAAGCAGATTCCAGTCTTGTGAATTGCAAGTTTTGCAATGAAAATCGATACAAAGATAGAAGTCGGGGACGTAAACCAGTTGCATATAAGAAGATGTACTACTTCCCTTTAACACCTCGTTTACAGAGGTTGTATGCATCTAAAGTTACAGCCGGAGACATGATCTGGCATTCAACTTCAGTTGATGATGGTGTTATGCGACATCCTGCAGATTCACCGACATGGAAACACTTTAATGTGACTTACCCAAGTTTTTCATCGGAGCCAAGGAATATCAGATTAGGCCTATCAATAGATGATTTTCTACCCTACGGTCAGTCGGGACAACAGTACTCATCTTGGCCTGTTATCCTTACACCTTACAACTTACCTCTATGGTTGTGCATGAAAGAACAACACGTGTTTCTCACAGTGCTTGTAACTGGTCCAAGAAATCCAAAAGATAAGATAGATGTGTACCTACAACCACTTATATTTGAAGTCAATCAATTGTGGTCAGTTGGTGCCCATACTTATGACATTTCAAATAAACAAGACTTACAGATGCATGCAGCGTTGATGTGGACCATCAGTATTTTCCAGCCTACTCTATGTTGTCTGGTTGGAGTATAGCTGGAAGATTAGTTTGTCCTTGATGCATGGAACAAAATGAAGCATTTTCTTTAACACATAGCCGGAAGCAGTCATGGTTTGATACACATCGAAAGTTCTTACCTTACGATCATCAGTTCAGGAGGAACAAAAGGGCTTTTAGAAAGAATAAAGTCGTTGCAGATGATCCTCCAGAGAAGAGATCAAGGGAAGAGCTACTATATCATATTGAAGATCTGGGTCTCGTGAAGGTAACTGAAGATTATGATGGTAATAACAAGCGTATTTTAAAACAAGTTACCACTAGATGGAGGAAAAAGAGCATCTTTTGGGACCTTCCATATTGGAGTTCTTTGTTGATTCGTCACAATTTAGATGTTATGCACATTGAAAAGAATGTTTTTGATAACATTTTCAATAATGTGATGAATGTCGAAGGCAAGACGAAAGACACAGCAAAGTCTAAGATGGAACTAAACTACTATTGTCATAGACCAGAGTTAATGCGTGATGAGTATACCAATAAATATCCTAAGGCATGTTACACACTTGACAAAAAAGAGAGAAAAGTCTTGTGTGAATGGGTGAAAGGCCTTAAGTTTCCGGACGGTTACGTGTCAAATATGGGTAGATGTGTAGACATGAGTAAATTGAAGATGTTTGACATGAAGAGTGAGGACATGGAGACACTTAACAATAACATCCCAGTGATTTTGTGTAAACTTGAGCGTATATTTCCGCCAAGCTTCTTTGACTCAATGGAACATTTGCTTATCCATCTAGCTGATGAGACAAGAGATGGATGACCAGTTCAATATCGATGGATGTACTCATTTGAGAGGTACTTCAAAACATCTTAATTACAAGTTATATTTCAACTAATACATTATGTTTAATGTTTTCCACCACAATCATTTCGATACAGATATTTGAGAAAATTGAAAAATACTGTAAATAACAAAGCAAGTGTTGAGAGATCCATATGTAATGCATACTTAGTGGAGGAAGCCACTGCATTTTGCTCATATTATTTTGAGGGTCATGTCAGTACGATACATAGAGAGTTTCCTCGCAACTACGTTGGAGGATGTTCTACTAGTGGGGAACAAGATCAACCAGGCTTACTTTTCATATTCAAATTGGCTGGAACTGGTGTTAGTAAGACAGCCAAAAGATCATTTGATGATAGGGAATACAAAACTGCTCATCTATACGTACTCCATAATTGTGTGGCGATCGATCCATATATCAAGTAAAGTTTTACAACTCAATATAACACTTTTATTTAATTTAAGATGTAGCTTTTATCAACTAATATCTACTTGTTGTATGAAGGGAGTACGAATCACAACTCAGACTCTCAAATCCATGGATTTCTAACATGGACATTGACAAGAAAATGTCGACAGAATTTCCTGAATGGTTTTGTACCTATGTGAGTCAAATTGACACTAATCTAACTTGAATTGAATTTATAATTTAGATATATGCATCAATACTTAACTTGACAAATATTATAACTTTTTGGTGATATAGGTACAAACTTATGTAATAGATCCTGTAATATGGGACATTGCACGTGGACCTTCACCAATCATTACAACATATCATGGTTATTTTGTGAATGGTTATAAATTTTATACGATATCTCATGGAACTCATAAAGCAACTATGAGTAGTGGTGTGTGCATCAAAGCTGGTAACTATGGAGACTCGAGTGAGACAGATTTCTATGGATAATTAGTCGAAGTGTGTGAACTCACATATCTAGGATTATACAATAAAATGTCGTTTTATTCAAGTGTGACTAGTTTGACACTTTTTCGGCAGGTACAAGGGTTGATCCCCAATTTAAATTAGTGTCTGTAAATCATACACGCAGACTTAGAAAGTATGAACCCTTTGTATTAGCCGTCCAAGCTACACAAGTGTGTTACTGTTCATATCCAAGTATGAATCAACAGTGTAGAGACTGGTGGGAAGCTTGTTCTATCAAGGCAAGGTCCAATGTCGATATTGCTCAAGTTGATGTGTCTAGTTATACATTAGAGTCACCGTATCAGGAGGATGATGATGTGAATGTAGTAAACATTGTCGATGTAGATGATACTATATCACTTCAACGAGACGATGACCAGGTAGAAATTGAAAATGATGAGGAAAATCAAGACACTGATACTGTCTCGAAACAGAAGAGGATGAAGAAGATGATGATGAATATGAAGAAGATGAAGCTTCAGAAGAAGAAGAATAATATGACGAGGATGATTATGTAGATGAGGAAGATGAAAATGACAATGAAGAAGATGACGAAGATTAACACATTGTATAGAAAACTTACCACATTCGAATTTCAACTTATTAACTATAAATGCAACGCATTGTATGTTTAATATAAAACTTCAACTTATACATTTCTTGTTATAAATGCAACTTATTTATTAATTTTCAACATAATAGATGTCTTCCGGTCGGAGATCTTCACCACAAGATGATGTGTCTACTCCTCAGGGAAGGGGTGCACAACGTTCTCCTCTATCTATTGGCCGTGGTAGTTCCCCGGGCTCATCATCCGAATATGAATCCGGGACGAGTCTGAGCCACCACATTGGTGGCATACATATATGTGGTCTGTCGTCTGGCTCTGATACGGATCATCAGGGGGAGCAGAGACCCACAGGGGACTTCGTTCTCTCAGTGAGTGGGCTAGGGTACGTAAATACAATCACATATTCAATTTTAAGAAATATTCAATAAATAATTCAGAAGACTAATATAAATCAAACTAAAATGATTTATGTAGGGGATTTTACCCGCATGGCGCCCCGGCTGATAACATCTGACTGGATACAGTTCCTAATCCGACTAGATACAGTTGGAAGCTGACGCCTGAGGACGTGAGGTAGAGATACTGGTAGGAGTTTAAGGTTTGAAAAATTTATAAAACTTTTAAATTCATTCTAAATTATAACTTATAACTATATATTGAAGTTAATTACAATTTCTAACATACATTTTGGATGCTAGAAAAAATTTACTTGGGAACCGTCTCTCGATGCCAAGATTCGAGAGTTGTGGTACGATAAGTGTCGGGAGAGATATAAGGATTATATTTGTGGGATAAAGAGGAGGAATGATCCCCCACCTAGAGGTGGGAAGCCGGGATGGTGGAGTGATGAGGTCTGGGCGGGTTGGCTCGCTTACTGGTTTAGGGATGATGTTATTGTTAAATCTCATGCAGCGAGGCGCAACCGGATGTCTGAGCCCTAGGGAATGGGGACTGGTCCTATCAAGCATATGGGATGGTCGAAGTCCATCATGCAACAAGCTGAGGAAAAGGTAATTTCAAATCATAATTTCAAACATGTTTTATAGTTTTAATTCATATACACATGTTTCAATAACACAACCCGATTGATATGTCATGCACATGCTATTGAGAGGGGAGTACAGCCGATAGACTACATGTTCGAATCCTTCCTCGATGTGCATCGGTACGCAGACGGGACGTACATTGATGCAAAATCGGTGGCAATAGAGGTAAGTCTTAATTTCAAAGTAATATATATAGTTTATAATTACAACCTTTATAATATGTTATTAACAAATGTTCATTTTTGTTTACATGCAGACTGAGGTGTTTGCCCGTGCTGACGCGGAACGGGCCCAGCTGCCTATGGGGGACCACGATGCGGTGGACACCAATGAGCTATACTTGGAGGTTCTTGGCGCCCCAGACAAGAAGAAGAGGTTGTTCCGTACGGGAGGCGCATGAAAGACGTTGAGAGCCTCCAGGTTCAGTGGATCGTCGTCCGCCTCACGAGCCACTAGGAGCGAGGTTGAGGACATGCGGTGCCGAGTCGAGGAGCAAGATCGCGAGCGACAAGATTACATTGCCGACCAGAGGAGATTGGTTGAGCAGACGACGCTCGTGCAGTCTCAGTACGCTCAGATGATGCAGTGGATGCAGTCTCAGCAGCAGGGAGGAGCAGGTGGTCCCTCATTTCCCCCGTTTCCCTCTCCATGTTTTCCTGATTCTGATTCCTAGACTCTATCATGTATTTGATAAACATATTTGTACGATTTTGCTACATTCATACTATTGTATTTCAACATTTATAACATCTTTGGTTATATATATTACATTTTGAATTTCAATTGATTTCGGGAATTTAAATTATCGTTGAATGTTCTATTTTATTTGTATTGTTTGTTGTGACAAGTTATAGGTTACCGGTATTACAAAAACAAAAAATAATTAAAAAAATTAAACCTAACGACAGATTCACAGTCCATCGTTAGGTCAATGGTCACAAGCTAATGACGGATACATAGACCGTCGTTAGCTAAGGACGTATATTTCCGTCGTTAGCCTCTGGCGCCGTCGACGGCCACCGGGGGAAACCTAACGATGGAATTACAATCCGTCGTTAGTCCGTTGTTAGCTGACGATGGACTCTATATTCCGTCGTCCGAAGGCCTAACGACGAACGAAATACAGACGGACATGGTCCGGCGTTAGTCCGTCGTTAGGCCTCATGGACGATGGATTTTGAGGCCTAACGACAGAAAATTGCGTCGCCTGTAGTCCTTTTTTTTGTTGTGTTTGTAATGGTCATGACCTAGAACTCGTACATTGATCTCTGTCAAGTTAGACAGGATTGGTGGTTGGTACTCGTCCAGTATAAATAAGAATGGAATCCAATGTTACGAGATTCTTCAATCTAAACTGATTGGACATTAACTTAGGAGGTTGTCCGAACGAAGTAAAAATACATGAGTTCTTTATATTTTGCATATTTATTGTTTATTATATTTGCATATTTATCAGCAAGTCGTACATTAATCAATCTAATAAAGAACATTTGGTCATAAACAAAGAATTTTCTAAGTACAAGAGCATCTAACTAATACACCAACTTTCACACACGATCTTTCCAGTCAACAATCCACATGTTTGATAGAGATCAACTCATTGTTGTGAGTAGTTTCTGTACGTATAGTTAATTCCTAATAAGAGCAATTGACTTGTCATTCTAAGCAAGCTTACCTTAAGGATATCTCGACCTTATTCAAATCAATGTTTGAAAAGTTGGCTATTGGTGTATTCTTCCCCTTTCTCATACATCAATCTACCTCTTTTTGAGATTAACATTATATAATATATTTAGATGCATTATACTAATGTCAATTTTCATTTATTTGTATACCTCATTTTTTAATCTGTATGACCTTGAGGTCGTAATCTTGAGATGTTTCAAATTTTGTTTGCCCTCTTTGCCCCGTATATTCATTTGTAAAAGATATTTTAAGTAATAATAATAAATTAAATAATAACTAAACACTCGATCCAATACACAATATTCTTAAAATCAAACTATTTTCTTAAAACATATATGTGGTCAAAGTAAGTATCGATTTTATGAACAAAGGAAGTTTAAAATTACAATAATTATCTTTTATCATTGTAAATGTAGTTTTCAACAATCATACTCCTTCCATTCCTTTTCTAAGTGTCCTATTTCATTTAATTTACATACCAATGAATTATATTAATTTACATGTTAACCTTATAAGTTTATTGTATCCACACTTATAAATTAATTCATATACTTTATTATTAAATTATATAAAATATTAAATAAGGGTAAAATAAGAAAAATATTATCAATTTATTTTAAAATTTTAAAATAGAATACATATTAAAAAACTAGAAAATTTTTAAAATAGTACACTCATAAAAAATCAAGAGAGTAATGGAAGACATAAGATTCCAAGAGTAGAGCTAAAGTCCAAAACCTTAATTCTTTAAATACAACTCATAAATCAATAATTCTATTTTAATTAATAATTACTCATTAAATTATAGTCTTTCAATCTACTAAAAATCTTGATACTTTGACACAATACGAGTTTTAATAATGTATTTTGACTTTGTGTATGAGTGGATTATAAGTGAAGTTTGAGATCTACACAATTCATTGTTTTTAAGTGATTTTGTGTATTAAGTAAAGTTTGAATCTAACATAATGTATTATTTTTATTTGAGTTGTGTATTAAGTGTATTTCGACTAAAAATTATTTAAGTCGCTCACAATCTAACGAGGCCGTCAAACAATAGTAAGTCAACCCAAAGTCGAATCACAAGGAAGGATTAGCAGGGCAACTTGTTTCGTTGTTGACATAGAAAGCAATTAAAATAGATTTGAGAGATGTCTACAACTAGGCGAAGAATTGAAATAAAATAAATGCTAGAAAAGATAAAACTCTATTCTAATAAAATTTAGAATAAGTATAATTAAAATACATGATTTTAAAGAAGATAAAGAACTGAGATGTAAATCGTAGAACAATCAAATTAACCATTACATAATCAAGAAGAAAAGAAAGAAGATTATATAAGTCGAACCGAATCTTGAATTGCAAATGTGTAGAATCCATAATAAAGAACAAGAAATTGAAATAACTAATCGAGTATTGTGAAAGGGCTAATCTTCGAAATGGAAAATACTAGACTCAATCAAAATACAAAATAAATTAGTCTAAAGTCTTCAATCTCACTTCTTGGGAACTTAGAAAATGAGAGAAAATCTCAAAAGTCGGAGTAAAGTAGGTGAAAAATGTGTGGAGAAAGTAAAGTATATATAGGAGAGACGAAGTCAGCGGTCACGTAAGGGTCCGCGGCCGCTGACTAGATTTCCGCGCGACGGTTGAGCCATGGCTACGAGCCATGCGCTGGGGTCAGCGGCCGTTGACAGGCCAGTGGTCGCTGACCCTGGCGCTGGGTGCTCTTCAACGAGCAGTGTCAGCGGTCGCTAACCCTGCGCCTCTGTCCTGCCTTCTGCTGGCCCTGCATGCTCTTCAGCGAGCTGTGGTCAACGGCCTCTGAAGGTAACGCAGACGTTAACTAGGCTAGAAATCGGCCCGTTTGCTCTTTTTGTATTTCTTTTCGGTCATTTTTGCATCCCGATTCACCCATTTTGGGCCCGTGATCCTGAAAAATAAGACAATACGTAATTCGAGTCCAACTATCATAAAACACGGAGAAAATACAAGAATAAAGATAATGAGAGCGCGAGTCTACACGACCAAAAATAGGCTAAATAGAGTGAAATTGATCCATTTACCATAAATAAAAAGTTTGAAATATAAAAATTTTTGTGGACAGACCATAACTAGAATTGCAATAACTAGAAAAAGAACTTTCTAGTTCACTTAGAAACGAATGATCATTGTCAATATCAAAATTATGATTTTCTATATCAAAATATATGAAATAATTGTCTCCATGCATTTTTATCCCTAACCAAAAAGTATCATTGAAGATGAAATTCCAAATGTCTTTGATGCCAAATAAATGACCAACATCATTGTAATTAGAATTGTCACGACTCCTCCAACTATGAATGTTTTTAGCCCTAACTTTTGGATTCGGATCTCCACTTTTACTAGGATTTTCAAAAGGATTAAAATTGTATGTTAATTTCTTTATCACAATCTGATACCCGCGTCCTAACTCCTTCTTAAGCACCGTGGAATTAACCCACCATCTTTCCATACAGTTGATAAAATCTAACATATTTTTGTAGATTGATGAGACAATAATAAAGTATGTTGAAAAGTGTAATAGAAGCTTCAATGGTCGACATTGTAGGTTATTAAAATGTGTAAGATAACTTTTAAGAAATCAATTATGTTTGCCTAAAATCCTGTTTTCTCTCTTTTGTATTCAATAATAGACTTTGCCTTTTCTATTCTTTATTTTATTTGCTTTGCCTTTTTTTGGAAATATATACTCTCTATCCCACTATTTTTGGCCCCTTTGATCAAAAAACACTTACAATTTTGGTCAAAGAAGCCAAGAATGGTAGGACATAGAGTATTATTTTTATGTATTTGATTAAAAGAGTTGTCCAAATTGAGGGAGAAGCCAAAATAGCAGAACTAGGCACGAAAGGTTCGAATTTAGCCCCCAAAACCCACTATTGGAATTAACTTTCGTACTTTTTAATAAGAAATATTTATTTAGCTAATGAAATAGTTAGAAAATCCCACTGCAAACCTCTCTGTAATGTTAAAACCCACTATTGGAATTCCACATTCTCAATCTCATTGCATGATACAATTTTCTTTTCTTTTCTTTCTTTTTCTTTCTATTTCAAGTCAAGAAACAATTACAATGTTCTATGTATCGGTCAACTAGGTGTTTTAACCCTTTCATTAAGCAATAGAGACGCCTATTATCATTCCATTTTCGAGTCAATAAGCAAAATATATTCTATATATTTGGTGATTAATATCTCTCATAGCAATCAAAGATACTCAATCACTACTACAATTTTTAGAATACACTACGGTGCATACACTACGGTTT
>JAPKLX010000103.1:278266-376074 GCA_026898415.1 Leonotis leonurus
GTGTTTCGAGAAACCATCATCAACACTAATCTATAGGGTTCCCAACAATTTCCCCCTTGTTGATGATGTCGAAACCACACTTTACAAAAAGAGTCCTATCAGTTAATACAGATTGGTCTGGTCTGGTTTTCCAGTTTGATCAGATTACGTTATTAAGTTTATAACGTTTAAGGAGTATTTTATATGTGTTCTGGATAATAAAGTGTTGTCATCAGAAACTCAAACTGGATTTATATATATAGAGTCAAAAAGAGAGTTTTACAAAATAGACAGAACAGATCATAAAAGATAGAAAATGAAAAGCTATCTGCTCTTTCTCATCTCCTCCTGTTGTCTCTTCAGTTTTGCTCTTGTCTCATCTGATATGAGTTGTACGCTCTCATACACTCCCTCTCTTACTCGTATGTAATCTGGATCTTCAGCATCCACTTTATATCCTCTGTTTTCTGCTAACTGGTTGATGAAGTTTAGCAGAAAAGTTTTGTCAGGGAGGTCTGTCCCGGGAATTGTGGGACAGGTCCTGAACTCCCTTTCTGGAGCAGTGATCTGGACTTGGGCTTTGGCAGCAGCGGCTCTGATCTCTCCCACCAAGTCTTTAGCATCGTTCTGCTCTAGGTATAGATCGAATGCTTCGTTTGGAGTCCCCTCACAGTACAGAGGTTCTTTCAAAAAATACCGACACATGATAAAACCATACTTCAGACCTTCATATCCTTCCTTCAAGTGATCTGGGACCCAGTTGGTCTCTCCCTGTTTTATCAAAGTTTTGCGAATGGGAGCAGATGAGAACCAGCTGGATCCTGCTTTCTTCTTTTTCTTGGAAGACTGACTTGATCTGGTCGGTGAAAATGTTTTCTGAGCTTGGAAGGAAGGAGAGCTTGCTGGTTTCTTTGCAGTGGATGTACCAGAACCAGATAAGCTCTTCTTCAAATTCTCAGCTGCCTTCTCTTTCTTCTTTGTTTGTGCAGCTGGTAGCTTTTTCTTTGCAATACCTTCCCCCTTTTCGACATCATCAATAAAAGATTGAATGAATGTCTTGAGGGAAGTGACCTCACTCTTCAGCTCTGCAACCTCCTTGTCTGTTTCAATTCTGCTAGACAGCAATGCTGTGATGTTGAGGTTGGAGTCATTGATCTGTTTCTGAAATGAGGCCTGTGTGTTGACCAGATCGGATTTAACCTCCTCTTGAGCTGCTATGATGTCTGCTGTCTCATCAAAGTAAGATTTGATTAGAGAGGATGTGGGATATTGCAGATCAAGTAACTTCCTCTCCACAAAGTTTTTGCCGTCTGTTTCGAACTGTCGGAGCAGTGATCTTGTATATGCATTTGCTTCTTTGACGATGTCTGCTGTAAGACCATCGGTCTGCTCCTTGACAATGGTATGTACCATGTCCTTCTCTTTGGCAGCAAAATTTGTGACAACTCTGTACATCTCCTGTACTCTGAGTTCTGTGGTAGACAAGCTCTGATCGATCTGAGCTTTGCGTGCCTCAGCAGCAGCTCTGTCATCATCCATTTTCTTGCTAATCTCCTCAAGTTTCAAGCGACAGATGCGCCTCAGATCAGTATCGACCTGGTTGACATGAGATTGCAGATGGTCATTGAATTCGGTCAGAATGCGTGTGGCTTTATCTTGGACAGTGGTCAGCGTGCCATACATATACTGATCCACCTTCTTGGAGATAAGATCTCTGATTTGAGTGTTAGATAGGGATTGATGCTGGTCCATCAATATATCCTCCAAGGTGAAGGTCTGTACATGGACGTTCTGGGCGGCTGCAACACCAGGGGTGATGATATCATTGGTAAGCTCGCCTCCTATGTTCTGTCCAATAAACTCCTCCTTGTCTGATTCGCTCACAGTAGGTGCTGGTGGAGTAGAGATCTGCTCATTTATGACCTGATCTGGTGTAGGTTCTTTTTGTGCTGCATCCGGTTGATGAGCATCAGATGGAAGCTCAGGTTCGTCTTCATCAACCATGCTGTCGTAGAAGTCCAGCTTGCCAGCTTTCTCATAGATTTCTCTCAAGTTTATCTTTAACTTCTGAGCTTCGAGCTGGGCAATTGCCAGAATGGACTGTGGATAGCTTTCTCTTAGTTCTGCCACAGATGAAACTTCAAAAATGTTGAGCAGTGTGGCTTCCTCTGCCTTGAGCTGGTCTATTGGTCTGATTTTCAGCAGTGCATCCAACACATAAAATTCCTTGTCCTTGACCAACAGGAGCAGTTTGACTCGTTTAGCTGCATCATAGCTCTCTGGTGTGAGCTGGATGCCTGGGAATATATTCAGAACCGCTCTGTCAGCCTCTGCTTCAATCAATTTTACAACAGATCGTGCTGTATTCTTCTCCACATCTTCATCAGAAGATTCAGTTTCTTCTTCATTTTCCTCATTGATCTGTTCTAGAGGCTCAGCAGATGATGAACTTATAGTATGAGCTGGGGAAAAATCCCTGATCTGTTCTGGATGTACTGAGGTCAAAGGTTCTACATCCTCTGGTTCATCAACCATTACAATGTTTTCTTCCTCAACCTCCTGTTGAGGGAATGTAGTTTCTTGTGCTGGTTCTGGGCTCTGCTCTGTCTCAGCCAATTTTTGGAGCTTTCGTCGTTTAGGTTTTGGTTGGGCTGCAGTAGAGGTATCAGTTTCGACTGAGCTGGTCCTCCTGGTTACTCTTTTAGAAGGAGTTTTCTCGGATGGCTTCTCCTTAGTGACCTTTGATTTGGTAGATTGGGCTGCTGTACCCGAAGGAGGAATCCAGATGGGATTTGAGCTTCCCATCTCCATCAGAGCATTATAGACAACTGAGTCTTTAACTCTGGTAATCAAGTTAGCTGAAATGCCCATTGACATTTCCAGCTGATGCTGATCCTTTGGGAAATGCTGTCTGGTATTGAATTCGACGGTGGTATCCCACTGGTGATGAGGAAAGAAAGATTCCAGCATAAAGCTGATCTTTGTTGAGTGTCGAAGTGTGCTCCGTTTAACTTCAATTCCAGGAGAGCTGTCTTTCACGTGTAGGATCATTTTGGCCTCCTTTGCCAACAGATCGTACAGAATTCTGCTCCAGTTCACTGGCAGATTAAGAACCACGGCAGCCAGTATCCTGAACTTTTCAGGAGTGACCTGGTCGTAGGACCCGTTGTGGTTCAGAAAAATTCGCTGTACGAATTCAAAAATGATTCTGAACTCTGGCGCGAGAAGTGCACGAACAAACATTCTGTTGGTGTAATGGATAGGGACTATCATGACCATTTCCACAGCTTCTTGCAGCTGTTCTGCAGTAATCTCTCCAAGGTCAAGTCCCTCATCCTTTACTTTGTAAGCAGCATTGATGAGGTTGATAACGTTGTAAGGTGTGGTGCTTACAGTATTTCCTTTGCTCACCCTGATGGTGGCTTCTTCACCACCTCTCTCTCCATGCCATGAGAGGTAGAAGGCAGCAACTTCCTTCGGTAGGAAGTGCACAGGATGTGAAGAAATAATCTTGTAGAAACCTACAAAGAACATAATAATATAGATGTGAGCACTATCCTTCCATCAGTGAAGTATAAGTGCCACAAGAACAGTTTATGCAGTTCTATGTATTTTACAGAGATCACATACAAGAAAATAGATACAGAGTAAAGCATTCAAACATTTGAAAGCGAATTAAGAACGAAATATGAAACCTTTGCATTTACGAACGAGATCAAATGCCTTCTCCAGTTTATGAAACCCGAAGGTATCAAGAACCGCAAAAAGGTCTTGGTGAATATAAGGTTTCAAAAAGTTTGCTTGTTCCAGAAATACAGACGATTTGGGAGCCATTTTTGTTAGAGAGTGAGAGTTTTGCAAGAGAGGGTTTTTGAGAGATGGAAAATTTTCTAAGTGTTTCGTGAAATTTTGGAAGTGTGAGTGATACACGAAACGCCTTATCAATCTATATAAGCGAGAGAGAAGATAATAAAGGTAATAAAATATTGAGAAATCCTTCCCTTTTTCAGCTTTCCCGCCTTTCCATGTACTAGGTTTTCCACCCATAGTCGCCTCTCCTTTTCGTATGATGCACGCGCTATGATCGAACGGTTATGTGATGGCGCGTTGTTTTTGATGCAATCTTTTATCTCTCTTTTTCTAGATTTGGTAGATATTTTTCTCGATCACGTCTCCCAATTACTGCATGCAATCATCAAAAATAGATGATCTTTAAATCTTAGTGTCAGAATAGTGATAATTAGTCGCTGTATACAGTTGACCTTTCCCCCTTAACCAAGTAATGGAATAATTAATAATAAATATTAATCCACGTGTCAATAGGTGATCTGGTTGAGGTCAAACTGTTTGTTTGTTAACCACTTTCTGTTCAAAGCTTCTTTTATCTCTCTGGTTGAAGCTTTTCTGGTTCAACTTTCTGTTAAAGTTGACTAACTCTCTGGTTTAGCTTTCTGTCTTTAAGACTTGCTGGTTTTGAGACTTTCTGGTCTAGCCTTCTGTCTCTGAGGCTTTCTGGTCTTGAGACTCTCTGGTTTAGCCTTCTGTCTTTGATCAGTCTGGTTGCTTTCTTTTGGTAATTCTTGTTTGGAATTTATTTATTCTGTATTGACATGTGAGTTAGTGATCTGGTGTTAGTTCCCTGTTGGAATTTCTAGTGATCTGGATTTTATCACTCTGGGTCATGATGATCTGGTTTAGATCAATCTGGTTAGATCAATCTGGTTAGATCAATCTGATTTAGATCAATCTGCTCAGATCAGTCTGGTTTAGATCAATCTGGTTTTATCTTCAAGATTTAGAAGTCCTAGCTTTGCACAGAGCATCTTAAATCTCTCTTCTGGTAATGCTTTAGTGAGGATATCTGCTCTCTGAACTTCAGTATGTATCTTCTCAATCTGTACATGTTTCCTTTCAACATGGTCTCTTATAAAGTGATGTCTCACGTCAACATGTTTGCATCTGGTGTGCAACACTGGGTTTTGTGTAATTGCTATAGCACTTGAGCTGTCACAGAAAATTGGTATTTCCTTGACATCGATCTCATAGTCTTTAAGCTGTTGTCTCAACCACAGTATTTGTGCACAACAACTTCCAGCTGCCATGTATTCTGCCTCTGTAGTTGAAGTGGCAACTGATGTCTGTTTCTTTGAGAACCAAGAAATAAGTTTATTTCCTAAGAATTGACATGTACCAGATGTTGACTTTCTGTCCAGTTTACATCCAGCATAGTCTGAATCTGTATATCCAGACAGCTCAAAATTGTCTTCACATGGATACCATAATCCTATATGGGCTGTTCCCTTTAGATATCTTAGTATCTTCTTAGCTGCTTCCATATGAGACTCTTTGGGATTTGCTTGATATCTAGCACATACTCCTACTGCATAGGTAATGTCAGGTCGACTTGCAGTTAGATAGAGTAATGAACCTATAATCCCTCTGTATTGTGTAACATTTGCTGGTTTTCCTTCAGGATCTGGACCAATTTTCCCATTAGTCTGCATTGGGATTTTCACTGGATTACTGTCTTTTAATCCAAACTTGGCTAGCAGATCGTTGATGTATTTTGTCTGATTGATGAAGATACCATCTGGTAGCTGCTTGACCTGCAATCCTAAAAAGAAACTCATTTCTCCCATCATGGACATTTGATACTTATTTTTCATAAGTTCAGCAAATTTGTCACATAGATAGGTAGATTGAGATCCAAAGATAATATCATCTACATAGATCTGGACCAAGAGAATATGTTCTTTGACTTTGATAATGAATAAAGTCTTATCAACAGATCCTCTTTTGAATCCAGATTTTAGTAGGAAGGATGATAAGGTCTCATACCAAGCTCTAGGGGCTTGTTTTAGACCATAGACTGCTTTTGCTAGTCTGTATACTTTCTGATCTGGATCTGCTTCTTCAAATCCAGGTGGCTGTTCCACATATACTTCTTCTTCAAGGATACCATTTAGGAAGGCACTTTTGACATCCATCTGGTACACCTTGAACCGTTTGTGAGCAGCATACGCAAGAAACAGCCTTATTGCTTCTAATCTGGCTACAGGGGCGAATGTTTCATCGAAATCAATGCCTTCTTGTTGATTATAGCCTTTAGCTACTAATCTGGCTTTGTTTCGGACTACTTCACCATTCTCATCTCGTTTGTTTTTGAACACCCACTTTACACCAATCACACCTTGGTGTCTGGGTCTGTCCACGAGATACCAGACTTCATTTCTTTTGAACTCATTGAGTTCTTCTTGCATTGCTATTATCCAATCTGCATCTTGGAGTGCTTCATAAGCATCAGATGGCTCCAAGCGAGATAGATAACAACTTAATAATGCACTTTCTCCATGCATTCTTCTGGTTTTCACACGATCTGATGGGTTCCCAACGATCTGTTCTGATGGATGGTCTTGTATCCATCTTCTTCTCCTAGTTATCTCTTCATCAGATAACTCAGGATCAGGTTGATCTGTTGGTTCCTCAAATTCAGGGTGTGCTGTTGATATAGCTTGAAATGGATTCTCATCTGGATTTTCTTCTGGATGTTGATCATCATTTGTAGTAATAGTATCATTGTCTTCTGTTGATGATCTGTTTTCATTCAGATTTGTTAATGGTATTCCCCCTTGCTGTATGATCTCCTCAGCAGTGGGTTGAGTGATAACTTCTTCATCTTCACTTCTTGAATCCCAGATAAGAACATCTTCCAGTAATAGATCATTCATCCTTCTGGTTGTCACCTGATTGTCTATCTGTTTTTCATCTGGTGATCTGTACTCAACAATAGACTCATCAAATACAACATGGGGTGTTACTTCCACAATATGAGAATTCTTGTTGTAAACTCGATAGGCTTTACTGACATCAGAATATCCTAAGAATATTCCAGGGTCTGTTTTGCTATCAAAAGTTTTCAACTGAGATTTCCCATTATTGTGTATGTAACATAAACAGCCAAAAGTTTTAAAGTAGGAAATCTTAGGCTTTCTGTTGTTCCATATTTCATATGGAGTCTTTCCATGTCTGAGTGTGATGGATGATCTGTTTTGAGTATAACAGGCAGTGTAGATAGCCTCTGCCCAGAATTTCTTTGGTAGATTTGTAGCACTAAGCATCGTGCGAGCTGCTTCTTTTAGTGATCTGTTTCTTCTCTCAACTACTCCATTCTGTTGAGGAGTTCGAGCAGCAGATGTTTGATGAGTGATTCCCATCTTGTTGCAATATGCTTCAATCTTCTGGTTGAGAAATTCTGTTCCTCGATCTGTTCTGATAGAGGTTATACTCATTTCTTTCTTTTTGGTGATTTTGTGTAGAAAATCAGGGAGCTTGTCTAGAGTCTCTTTCTTCTTCAGCAGAAAGATGACCCAAGTGAATCTTGAGTAATCATCTATGATTACCAATGTGTATTTTCTCCCATTGATGCTTAGAGGTTTGACTGGTCCAAACAGATCAAGGTGCAACAGCTCTAGTGTCCTTGATGTTGAGTGAGCTGTTTTGCTTGTAAAGAATGATCTGGTCTGCTTTCCTGCTTGACAAGCATCACATATGTGATCTTTATCATACACCTGATCTGGTAGTCCTTCTACTAACTTTTCTTTGGCAATCCTGTTGATTGTCTTGAAGTTTAGGTGATTCAATCTCTTATGCCATAACCAGCTGGTTTCTGATACAGTCTTGGTGACTAGGCAGGTCTCGATCTGGTTTGTCCATTGGACAATGTATAGTCTATCCTGCAATTTACCGGTAAGGAGTATCTCATCTCCTTCCTTATTCTTCACCAGACAGTTGTTAGTATCAAAAACAATCTAATTACCATTAGCACAGAATTGACTTACAGAAAACAGATTGTGACTAAGACCCTCAACGTATGAGACATTAGAGATAGTAGTCTTGCCAACTTTGATGTTTCCATACCCTCTGGTATATCCTTTAGAATTACATCCAAAGGTGACCTGGGGTCCTGGTTTTTCCACGTAATCTGATAGTAGGTTCTTGTCACATGTCATGTGTTTTGAACAACCACTATCGATTATCCAGATTGCTCCTCCTGCAACCTTACTCCTCCTTGCAGATTTTTGAACCTGCAACTAATCAAACTTAGCTACCCTTTCAACGTTTGGGTGCTTGATTATTAGCAAATGTTCCTTTTCGAATCCAGAACATTTTAGGGTTAGGAACAGAAATATAGCAGGTAATAGTATTTCCATCATTGTCAACTTTAGTTACTGAGTGGATTTCAGATGGATGGTATCTTTTCATTTCATCCTTCTTCAACCCTTTCTTTGTATGTACTGTCTTGTTGACAGTTTTTGTCCTGTTGACATCTGCTCTTTGATAATGTTCTGTTTCTGTGTAGTAAGCTGGTTGTCCCCTTGTTTGATGATATTGCCTATTCTTTGCATCTTTTATGATCATCTTTTGAGGATAACCTTTCTTGTTTTTCAAGTCTTTCACTTGATCTGGTATCTTCTTCCTTTCTGGTACGAAGCTTATAGTTCCTGAGGATTTTTCTGAGTGACCTGGATATCCCAAACCAGATGTGCCCTTTTGTTGCATATTGATTAGCAGCTTGGCACGCTCATCACTCTTGTATATCATTTCCTTTCCTTTCTTGATCTTTTCTTCAGCAACATTATTTCTGATAACCAGATCCTTGACTTTTGAATTAAGTGAGTGGATCTCACTGTCTTTGCTCTTGATCTGCTCTTCCAGATCAGTAATTTTGGCAACAAACTTAGTGTTTGCTGTGCTTAGAGTCTGCTCAATCTTCTTTAATCTGTCATTCTCTTCAACTACTTCTTTGAACAGTCTTTTGATGCTAGAGTAGCTTTGGAACATTTCGTCTATTTCTTTCCATGAGTATTCTGCTTGATCTTCACTTTCTTGTTTAAGATCATTATTACTATTTGAAGAATTTGAATAGCATGAATTTACCTCGACTTCATCTAGACCGTTGTCTAAGCCTACAAAACATTCACTCCAGCTTTCTTCATCGTCAGCAATGAAAGCCTCATCATTTTCTGATGAACTGTCTGAGAAATGACTTGAGCTGCTTGAGTTTTGTTCAGCTATCATGGCTTTTCGCTCATTTTTGAGCTTTCGATCTCTTTTAGCTCTTAATTCCTCTCTTTGGCTTCTGGACAGATTAGGACAATCTGTTTTGAAGTGACCTGATCTGCCACATTCAAAACAAGTGTAATCTGCAGAGTTAGAGGTCTTTGTTGTTTTAGTAGTCTGCTGTTTAGATTCATTCTTGTCATCTGATCGATCATTGTTATAATTCCTGTTGAAGTTCCTCTTGTTATCTTTGTAGAAGCGTCTGAATTTCTTTGATCTGGTTTCCATCTTGTCCATGCGTTTAGCTATCATAGCAAATTCTTTTAAGAGTTTGTCATAGCCTTTCTCTTCGTCTAGAGTAGCAGACTCAGAAGGATCATCTGGTTTGCTCTTCGCTTTGAAGGCTACCTCTTTGTCCTTCTTTGAACTGCTTTCTGCCTTTTTGGACAGATGATCTGGTCCTCGAATTCTTTGAATGTCACATTCATGACCTTCGAGATGATCAAATAAGGCTTCAGTAGACAGATCATTGAAATCTGCTCTTAGGGGTTGCATTGCAGCGTAGATCTCCCAGCTTGGTGGAAGAGCTCTAAGAACTTTCATGTTCTTCTCCCTTTGAGTATACTTATTCTTTTTGAACGCAGATATCTCTAGGAGAATTCCAGTGAATCTCATCTTCATCTGTTCTATTGTCTCGCCTGGTTTCATTTTGAATTCATCATATTTGTTGCAAGCTAGAGACAGTTTGTTCTCGATCATCACTTCAGATCCAAGCGCCAGGTCTCTCAAGGCTTCCCACATCTCTTTGGCTGTATCAAGATCTTGGATCTTGGCCAGATGTACGCCTTTGACCGTGCTGGAAATGATCCCTTTGGCAAAATCATCAAGATTTGCCTCTCTTCTTTCTTCGGAGGTATATTTTCTTGGATCTTTTAGGACGGTTTCTTTAACTACTCCTGTATCTGTGATACGAGTGGTCTCTTCAGTGATTGCTAATGGTCCTTCTTCGATTACTTTCCACATCAAGCAGTGATGTGCCTTGAGACACATTTTGATTCTGAAACTCCATTCTCTATATCCTTGGATAGAGAATTCTTCGCAAGCCCTGATCACAGATGATTCCATAACAGATAGTATGCACGTGTATGAAAAAGGTTTTCCTAGATCTATTCAAGTAGACCACGCAGGTTTTAACCTTGTGAAACAAAACAATGGTCAGTTTGAACCACTGCTCTGATACCACTTGTTGGTCCCGAAAGAGCAAGGTTTGGTGTATGGGGGGGGGGAATACACCAAATACTAACTTTTCAGTTTACTTGACAATTTATATGAGAGCTCAAGCTATTCTGTATAAGAAATTGCTTGAAATGACTGACCAGATTGATATACAGATCAGTATCTGGTTTTGTCCAAGCAGATTACTCTCAAGTGTAAAACACCTAACAGATAATAAGAGTGATCTTATTACCTCTTGAGTGTAGAGTGAGTGCGGAATAAAGGTGGATTAATGATTGCTCTTGTTTAGAAAACCTTAAGGAATTAATCAGATCGTTTAAGCAGATTGATTGAGAATGCAGCTTATATGATAGTGCAGAAGGTTAGGATAATAAACAACAGATAATAAGAATGCAGAAAAGTAAAGCACACGATGTTTAACGTGGTTCGGGAATTCCCTACGTCCACGATCTGGTCAAACCTAGACCAGATTATCCACAACTAGGATACTCTGCTTCTTTATACTCGTGGAGAACGAGTCACAAGTACCGATCACAACTAGATTGATACTTATGCACGAATGAAGGGTCGTGTCCCTTTACAACAGATTACCTCTACGTTACCACTAGAAAACTACTAGCTAGCAGGGTGATCTCCTTTCACTCGACAAGACAGACTTGAATCGAGGTGGTTGGTGTGATGTAGAATCACAGAATGTTAAAGCTCTAAGTCTGGAATGCAGAAACTTTGAAGGTAAATTACAGTATAGCTCGCGTGAGTTCTCTTCTTGTTGTCACTTATTCCAGATTGAAGTCTTCAACTATATAGGCTTTGAATTTTAAATTCTAGCCGTTTGTTGATTGGCGTGAGATAGATAGTATATTGCCAATCAATGGTTTCCATCATATCTGTTCTTGCCATATGGGAAAAGTTGACCCAATCTATGATTTATGGAAATCAGATTGTTAACGGTCTCTTTCCTTATATGTTTAGATCGTAGATCATCTTTCCAAACCCTGTTGGATGGACCTTGATCTTGACATGGCAAGTGTATATGACGCGTAGGATGATGTCAGCAAATGGCTTGATGACTCAATCGCTCTGGTTCTTCGCTGTAGACATCGATCTGGTCATCGATCTGGTCGCTGTCTGTTACAGCAGATCGATTCTTCTGAGCGTGAAATCTTGACCTTCATCCTATTCTGAGTTGAGAATGACTTCTATAGGAATATATCCTTTACATTCTAAGTCATCTCCTAGTCTGTTCCAAAACAGAAATCACTAGATCTATAGTAATCTGGTTTTACACGGGGAACAGTTTAACATACAGACCAGCTAAGTGTGTTTCGAGAAACCATCATCAACACTAATCTATAGGGTTCCCAACAGGAAGAGATCGTGGAATTGCCTACAATCACTAGTGCTCCAACAGATTCATCTTCGCTGATCATCGAGGAGGAACAAAGTGATAGGGGGAGTTCCCAACAACATAGCTCGTCGGAGATTAATATCTCGCAAAGACCAAGGATAACTACCGCCCAACTATCTCGCTATAGGGATGAAGATTTTATCACTACATTTTCTTGCTTCTTCGCAGGTCCTATCGACGATGAAGAGCCCTCCAGATTTGAAGAAGCTAAAGGGAATAGAGAATGGTAGCTTGCAATAGATGCCGAAATGGATGCACTCGAGAAAAACAAGACATGAAGTCTCGTTCCAAAGCTGCATGACGTATAACCTGTTATGTGCAAATGTGTATACAAAATTAAGAGAAAAGCTGACGGAAGAATAGATAGATATAAAGCAAGATTGGTTGCTCGAGGCTTCTCACAAAAATATGGGGAAGATTATGAAGGAACTTTGTTTCGCCTAAAGTGTGTACTCTAGGTTCTCGCAAATTATTACGAGGTCGATTGCATGTAGCAAGCTAACCCCAGTCGGATCTCGATGGAAAGCTTAACAGAGCGACTCTAGTCCTAAGTGTTATCTGAACGAGAAAACGGAAATCCTAAACATACTATGACCATAAGGTATAATAATAAAGAAATAAATACTAAAAGTACCTAAATGAATCCCAACGGATTGAAGCTTTAGGATAAGATGTTCAACTCCTATTCAATGTCTAATTGATCATGCATCCATATTCAATTAAGAATACCAAAGGTTGCTTAGCAAATTACTTTCGTATTGATTTACTAAGCCGTGAAGGTTACTTTCATATACAGTTCACACCTCTAGTAATTATTTAATCTCATATAGAATGTTATTATTCTTACGTTTCCGATTCAAAATAATGTTGATTAACCCTAGGTCCTATGTCAAGCAAATGATCAATCTACTTAACATAAACATATAAATTCAATGGTGATCAAGCATTAAATTCCATACAAAACAAGTTAATCAAGGGCATAGATCAAACAAATATCGAATAAGAACATAAACATCCAATCCTAGTAGGATCTAACCAAGCATCATATACAAGGTAGAATCACAAAAGGAAACCATAAGAAGGAAACTTACTAATTGAAACGTAAGAATCCAAAGTAGGAATCCACTTCAATCCATTAGAGTTCTCGAAAACTAAACTAAGAAAGCAGTAAAAAGTATGTGTTCTAGAGGTTCAAGTTACATAGGGGGTGAGAGAGAGAGAGCAAATGACGCCCAAAAGGGAGCTTTAAACTCGCGCAGAACTTCCAGCCAGCGGCCGCTGGCCTCTGCTTTCTGACCCCGTTTGATCTACAGGGCCAGCGGCCGCTGGGAAGCCAGCGGTTGCCGACCTCTGCTTTCTGCCTTCTGCTGTTGCATTCCCAGCGATCGCAAGGATTCCCAGCGATCGCTGGCTGCACGGCCAGCCTCCTTGTTGTGCTCGACTCCATCCTGTGCCATGCTTGTCTCGTCTCTTCCTCGTTCGGCTATGCACCAACGACCTCTTTTGCACCAATCTTAGCCCAAATCATCATTTTTCACTCATCCTACAACAAACATATCAAACAAGAACCGGCGTAAAAACGAACTAAAATCAATACAAAAAACATAAAATCTAAGACCTAGACATAACAACACAACGAGTTAAAACGCAACAAAAACACACTAAACATCAATCCCATGGCCAAAATGATTTCAATTTGATTGGTTATTGCCTTGGCAGCACATCATGATTGGGGGTTATGGCAACTAGACATGAAGAATGCTTTCCTATATGGAGAAATCGATAAAGACATCTATATGGAGCTACCACCCGGCTATGTGTCAAACTTGCATCCAGATTACGTGTGCAAACTTAAGAATGCTCTCTACGGATAAGCTCCACGAGCGTGGTACAATAAGATTTCAGAATACTTACTTTTTTTCGGCTATATTGCATCAGATGCAGATTCAAATTTATTTGTTAAGAAACAAGGGAGCCTGCATGTTGTTGTTCTTTTGTACGTGGATGATATGATAATAACAGAAAATAATGAAAAGGAAGTTGAAAAGCTCCAAAACGAGCTTGCGATAAGGTTCAACATCAAGAAGTTGGGAGAGCTAAATCATTTCCTTGGTTTGGAAGTGAAAATTACAAGAACGGAATTTTTGTGTCTAAAGAAGGCTATGCCAAGAAGTTAGTTGTTCGCTTTGGAGTAAATCAAAGAAAAATCTGCTCTACTCCTCTTGAAACAAATCTAAAACTTAGGCGTGAGGAAGGGCCATTTCTTCCTAATCCTCAACCTTATTGCGCACTCGTTCGAAACCTTTTATGGTACTCAAAGTGTTTCTTGGTGCAACAAGAAACAAGGTTCAGTTTCGCTATCAACTACCGAGACGGAATACAAAGCCGCTGCACTCGCTACTCAATAATGTGTTTGGTTAGAATGGCTCATTGAAAACCTGAATGCCTCTGTACTCAAACCAACTACAATTTTTGGAGATAATCAAAGTTCCATCAAACTTGCAAACGTTCATGTGTGAAGAAAATGTTGTCAACATCTTTACAAAGTCACATCGATAGAGAGCACCACTTTGTTTGAGAAAAAGTTCTTGATGGTACAATCAAAACTTTGGAAGTATGGAGTGAAGAAAATATCGTCGACATCTTTACAAATTCACTCCCTAAAATGTCATATGAGTTTCTGCGTTCTAAGTTGGGATTATTTTCAAAAAAATCACTTGAAGCGGGAGTGTTGGAAATTAAAGTTACTTTTTTGAAATTAATCTTCATGTTGTCATGTTTGTAATGTCTTTATTACCTTCTCTTTTTACGAGTCTTTTTTTAGTTTCCAAAATATATTAATTAGATGATCTAGATTCTTCCTCTATGTAGTATTTATGAGTGTGTAATGTATTTGGACGTTGGGTGGAAGCAATACAACTATCTTCCAAACTTCACCTATCTACATATTTTTCTCATCCATCTTTTTTGAAGTTGTTAGATTTGTTTGATTGTTCTTCCACCTCTGCTTGTTGATCTTGGTGTTGGAAAAATTAATTTTTAACTTGTAAGATTCTTAATTAATTTGACGGTTGGATATTTAATTCTTTGAGAATTAAATAGTCGGGGCTTATTTCAAAATCAATTTTCCTGGCGAGTGAGAAATGCTCTTGTGTAAAGATTTTGAAATAGTTTAAATCCTTTAGTTGAAGATGTGGCCCAAAAGTTGGAAAAACTTTGAGATATTTTATTTAAATTGAACTTGAATATTGGGCCAATATTTTTCTAATTATTGGTTCATATTCCTAGCCTTTTTTAATGGCATATAATTATGAGCTCAAAGCCTTTTGGCTTTTCATCTTCTGCCTTAAATGGCCTTATGCCATTATGTCTCCACTACCTTGCCATTATGACATTTTATGTTAAGGAGGTATTGAAGAGGCAACATGTTAAGTCTCATTATGGAGCAATCTTTCAACTATCCCCTCATATGGCTATATATAGGTTGTTTTAGAGAGCTTCTACTCACCAACAAATTCACTTTCTCTCTTCTTTCTATAGTACATTGTCATTCTAGATTATAGAAGTTGCATAGTTAGCTCTTTTTTTCCCTCTTCAAGAGGGATGTAGTTGATTTCAAGAGGGACGTAGTTATTTTATCTTTGGGGACGATACGCCGTACCTTGAGCACTAGTCGGGCGTATCTCGTCTTGCGGAAAGAGGCCTTCCTCGACTCGACTAATTTTGTTATTTCGTTTGTAATCTCCAAAGTATTGTAATTCCTCGTATCTGGATTTAATAAAATCTCTATGTTATCAGTACACTTTGGCCAACGGATTTGCAATATGTTGTTTTATCATATTTTCACAAAGGTTATGTTGAAAATCACTATGGCTTCAAGGACCCGAAAGGAAGGTTCTGAGAGCTTGCTACTTCTGGCCCACAATTGGGAAGGATGCACAAGATCTAGTACGTAAATGTGAGAGATCACAAGTGCATGCATGCCTAGTTCACGTTTCAACTGAAGAGTTTAGCGTCGTGTTCTCTCCTTGACAATTTGAAAAATGGAGAATATACATTGTAGGGAAATATCGAGAGGCCTGTAGTGGCAGAACTTTCTTTATTGTGACGGTGGATTATTTCATCAAATGGACAGGGACAAAGGTTGTATCCAAGATTGCCGAGAATATAATAAGGAAATTAGAGTTGAAGGACATATATTACAGACATGAAATACCTTGTGTATTGATATCAGACAGCATAACTCAATTTACAAGAGGTCTGATGTTGACAGTGCAAATAGATGAAGATTGTGCAACGGTTTGTGCATGTGGCATAGCATAGCCATAGGTGAATGGACAAGTAGAAATCACTAAATAAACTCCGCTAGATGGCATCAAGACAAGTCTCTCAGGTGTCGAGGAAAATTGAGTGGAAGAGGTGTACTCTATCCTCTAGGTATACAAAATTAGTCCAAAGACATCCACGGTGTCACCAGGTTATTTTATGGACCTTGGCGCGGGGCAAGGTGGGCCGAAGCACGGTGTGGGAGGCAGGGCGTTATGATGCGGCGCCGGGTGATGCGAGTGTCACCCAATGGTGCAGAAGATGGCCGAGGCGTGTGGCCAAGGCCGTGTTGAGGCGTGGTGCCGAGACACAACGTGACGTGGTGCATGGCGTTGCGTCGAGGTAATGTGAGTGTTGTCCCTTGTGCCAAGCAGAGTGGCACAAGAAAGGTGCGTGGCGCAAGCCTGGTGCGTGGGGCGAGGCCAAGACATGGCCGAGTCCTAGCCCAGGCGTGGTGCTGAGGCAAAGTGCCGAGCGGAGCAGCACAAACATGGATCGAGACATGGGCCAAGACACGTGCAGGATGTAGGCCAAGACATGTGCGGGATGTTTAGCCTCATTTTGTTCGTCTAAACTTGTATTTTCCATATCTTTATTCGTGTTATTTTCCCTCGATTGCTTGATATTTTGGCTTGATTTATGTTTCATTTTATGTTTCAGGATCACTAGCTTAAACGAATGTTGAAGTTGGAAAATAGACAAGAAAAGATCGAGAAATGGTGAAAGAATCAAGTCTAGTGCCGAGAGCACTAGTCAGCGGTTGCGTAGCACTAAGAGGCCATTGACTAGGCCTTAGCGTGCCATGGCCGAGCCAGGCGCCAAGCCCGGGCCAGCGGCCGCTGACCCCAGTGGATGACCCGGGCCTGACACAACGGCCTCAGTGGGGAACGCGAAACCACCCGAGTCAGGGGCCGCTGACTTTGAGCGGTCGCTGACCAACCCTCTCGGCTATATATACTCGGTGAGTTTCTCATTCAATACACATCACTTTTAACTCGTATTTCAAGACCCTTTCCGACGCCACTTTTCAGCATGATTTCTATACATTTTTCTTTCATAGTTTTAGCTCATCTCAACCTAGATTCGAGGGTCGAGACTTTGATTTCTAGTTAGTTCTCTTTAGTTTTATATTTCATACTCGAAGGTTAGCCGATTGCAACATTCCGTTTCGTATTTCATTTCCAGAATTTTCTTGTGGATTCAGACCTTTTTCAAGTTATTAATTAAGTTCGTTTCCCTTTTATTAATCTGGTTTTCGTTTATTGATTTCATTCGTTTAATTGTTTATGCTTTCGATTTCTTATTTCGTTTACGAGCTCCAATTTTCTTTCCGTATTCTTGTTGATTTCGAATTCTAAGTTACTTGCTTTCTTTTGAATTCACATCTCGGTTTCTTAGATAGATATTTGGTTTACTTGTTTCTTTCTATTAGATTAGGTTTAATTTACTTTTCTTATTTATATTCTTCGCCGAGTTATAGAATCTCCAACAAATCCTTTTTATTTCTTTCTTGAACAAAGAATCGAATTGTCTTGTTAAGTCTTCCTTGAGAATACAACTTGGGTTGGCTTATCATTGCTAGATGACCTCGTTTTAAATTGCGAGTGACTCGAAATAATTTTAGTCGAAATAAATTTTGGCGCCGTTGCCGGGAAGGCTTTAGGCTATTTAATTCATTGTTCTTTTTTTTATATTTTTTTATTCTATTTTATTTATCATGTTTACTTCTTTCTTCTATATTGTGGTACGCGTAATATTTTTGTTGAGTGTTGTGTATGCAAGGTCGTCGCAATGCTAGAAAGTCGTTGACGCTCTTCATCGACAACATAAACCGGAAGCGTGCGATCCTTGCCACCGTAGAAGAAGACATTGAGCACATTGACGAATTTTCATTATCGCATTTATTCGAAGAGATGGCCAATGAGAATGCCGATGAGAGACCCCGCTATATGGGCGACTTCACTAGGCCCAAGTTCGGCGCTACTGCTACTTCAACCATTGTTCTCGACACTGCAGTCCGAAACTATGAATTGAAGCCACACCATCAATCATTGCTCCCGACATACCATGGATTCCCGAGTGAAGACGCCTTGACGTTCATCCGAGAATATTGCACGGTGGTGCAAACTTTCCCGCTTCACTCACTGAAGGATGATCAACTCATGTTGAAGTGTTTCCCTTACACGTTGAAAGATAGGGCCAAATCTTGGTTCTTATCTCTTCAACCCGGATCACTCACTAAATGGGCATCGGTTTGTGAGAAGTTCATGTTGAAGTACTATCCGTATCATAAAACTCAATACGTACTAAGATAACGAACTTCGCGCAAGCCCACGACGAGTAATTCCATGAGGCGTGGGAGAGATTCCAGGAGCTACTTCAGTAGTGCCCTCACCATCAGATGGCACTGGAGATGCTATGTCAAATTTTTTATGATGGCTTGCTCTAGACTACTCAATTCATGGTGGACAGATCGGCGGGAAGAAACATCGCAGTCAAGACGGCGGAGGAGATGAATGAGATCTTTGAGACACTAGCCGCAAGTTCGCAACAAAAATCCTCTCGATCGAGACCAATGGAGGCCAATGCAGTGATCGCCACTCCCGATCTTAAGAAGAAAATGGCTGAGATGATGCAGGAGCTACAAGAATTGAAGATGAACCGACCCCCATCACTATCTGTTCAGAAACCTGCACCTGAGCCATGCGGTATTTGTGGCGACTTTAGCCACGTTGTGGAGGGATGTTCGCGAATGGGAGAGACGACACCCGAAGGACAAGCTGAGATTTACGCGGCACAAGGATTCACACCCCAGCCTCAACCTCAACAAAACTCAGGGTGGAAACCCCAATTCCAAGGGCATGGAGCACAAAATTTCCAAAACAGACGGCCACCGGCCCATACTTTCACCCTCAACATCAACAGCAGCAGTTCAATCCACCGCATCCACAGTATTTTCCCCCACAACAACAGTTTTACCGGTGCAGCAACATCCACATCAACCTACCACGCCCTAAAGATCATCTATTGAAGACAGTTTGGCCGCATTTATGCAAGAGAACAAGAAGGCTCGAGAGGCCCAAGATGCCACAATTAAGCGCCTCGCGACGACTATGGGGCAAATTTCTTGCGCTGTTAACCAATTGCATCAAAACCAACAGACGGGAAAAATTCCGGGATAAAGAAAACAACCCCATCAAGTGCTAGCAATGTCTGTCCTAAGGGATGGCAAGGTAGTGGATAACAAGATGGAGATGCGGTCCCAAGGCAAAAGCGAGGGAAAGAAGACCAAAATTGAAAGTGACGAGGAGGACGGACCACCACCTGAAGTGGAGAGAAAGTAGCCCGATGAGGAGCTTCACAAGGCGGTAAATCCATATATCCCGCCCATTCCTTTTCCCAGCAGGCTAAGGAATGTTAAAAGCGGCCAGCAGTTCACGGATCTTTATAAGATGTTATCCAAAGTAATAGTGAACGTCCCACTCCTCAAAGTGATCAAGAATATCCCCTCTTATGTCAAATTCTTCAAGGAGCTGATCTCAAAGAAGAAGAAACTCGACGATCAAGAGTTGGTGACAGTCTCTGAAGTGGCGAGTACTATCATGCAACAACCTTTACCTACTAAACAACGCGATCCAAGTAGCTTCGTTATCGACATCACTTTAGGGAATGGTAATGCGGCATCTGGCATGCTAGACTTAGGAGATGAAATTAATCTTATGCCTTATTATATTTTTAAACAATTAGGATTAGGCCAATTGAAACCCACTTGCATGTGCTTAAAATTAGCTGATAGATCTGTGAGACACCCTCGAGGAATAATCGAAGATGTTCTTGTTAAAATTGGTGGACTAATCGTTCCTTTTAATTTGTTGCCCTTGGGATAGGAGATGTGCGTGATGACGGAGTCGAGCATACACTACTCCTATGAAGACCTTTTATGGCTACCACAATACTATTATTGATGTCAAAAATAGTACAATTAAAATGTCTGTCCTTGATGAGGAAGTATCTTTTTCTGCTCACAAAAATCACACCGCACATTCTGTCGATTTTATTGATACGTGCTATATAGATACTACTAACCCTTTAGTTAAGAAATCTAAGTTGCAGGCTTTTCATAGTAAAGACGTTGCTCAAGGCAAGGGCTTGGACACGCAAAGGAGGACCAAAAGAATAGAAGTTTTGAAGGATGAACGAGGCCCGGCGAGAGACCAGGTCAGCGACCGCGGAGACTCAGCGCCTGCATATAGGGGCGCGAAAAGATTTTACGAGAGGCATGGTCAGTGACCGCTACACTCTCAGCGGCCGCTGACCCAACAACCATCGCTCGCCAACGCGTAGCGGAACCTCCCTCCCGAGCCAGCGGTCGCTGACATCTCAGCGGCCACTGACTCCTTCTCTCGGCCCACCTTCTCACTCACCTACGCGAAGGCCCTCATGCGCCCAAACACCGGACTTCAAGCACGCCCCAGCAAAATCAAATCACAAAGGATCGGCCCACTCATTCTCCAAATATTTCAACCATCAAAGGGCGATGCACCACATGCTCAAAAGGGAAAATGTCATTTCGAGTAAATTAGATCGAGTTAAAACATATATCGAGAATGACTCCATGCCTGAAGTTGTGGAGTCAAACCCCAAATTTGACAACCCTGGTTGATTGAGCTATCTCGTCAAGCTAGTGACGTAAAAGAAGCGCTTCATGGGAGACAACCCACGCTATTTCCCATTTTTTTTACTTTATTCCTTTTCATATGTGAATGTGTGATCGACTAATTTTCATTTTTCATTCGTTTGTTTTCAGGTTTTCTTTCCGTTTTGTTGCTTCGAATGCCGCATTTCAGGGATGTATTCTCTATCCCTACTCTTTAGATCTTTACTTTCCGCAATGATGACATTGCTCTATCTCTGTAGGGGGAGGGGTGTCTTTTTCTTGCTTGCATTCGTTGTTTTATTTTAGTGACTTTTGGTATGCAAAACGTTGATTGTTTTAAAGCTACTTGGTCTTGATATCTTGTGGTTAAATCTAGTTGTGGCATATGTTTGAGATAAGATATGATTTGAAAGCCTTAATTGATTTGAATTGAATCATGTTGTGAAACATTGATGAACTAGGAATGTGTGGAACATTATGACCATATTATTGATCTTAGTAGAATGATCGAGATAGTAATGCATGATGATATAAATTGATTGATTCAGTTGGCTAGTTGTTTATGACCACTTATTGCGTATCCTTGTTCTATATGGAAAATCGAACTTTGTCAAGAGGTCTCTGCTCCTATGGGAACCATGAGCACGAGAAACTACGTGAAGATACATTAGGAAACCCCTAATCGTACACACCTCACGACAATGACCATATAACTTGACAATTGTTCTGAATTATCTTTTTGAGTTCGTAAAAATAGGGATAAATAAGGATTCTACCTCGCTTTCTTAATCAATAATCCAAAATTATAAAAGAGATGGGTATGGGAAACCACACCGGGAAAACCCGAACATTCGGAGTACTCACTCGATGAACATTGTCCTTAATATTTCTCATGTTGAAAAGAAAGAAAAGAAAAGAAAAGAAAAAGATACGCTATAAAGATGGATAAAAACTCTAGCCGGTTATGTAATCTCAATAATATCGTCATTGTTTTGTGTTGTTCGAATTGATTATTATCTAGTCTAAATGGTTTACTTTCTTCTATGATCTCTATGTGACGTGACGTGATGATATGAAGATTGATTGTGGAATGATTTGAATCTTATCAAGAACGCATGTCGTGAAGAGATTTTTCACTAGCGATAGTTTAGACAAAGTTATGCTTGAGGACAAGCAAAGTTTTGTGTGTGGAGGGGTTGTTTAGCCTCTTTTTGTTTGTTTAAACTTGTGTTTTCCGTATCTTTATTCGTGTTATTTTCCCTCGATTACATGATATTTTGGCTCAATTTATGTTTCAGGATCACTAGCCTAAACGAGTGTTGAAGTTGGAAAAGAGACGAGAAAATATCGAGAAATGACGAAAGAATGAAGTCTAGTGCCGAGAGCACTAGTCAGCGGTTGCGCAGCACTAAGCGGCCGTGGACTAGGCCTTAGCGTGCCACGGCTGAGCCAGCGCCAAGCCCGGGCCAGCGACCGCTGACCTCAGGGCATCACCCGGGCCTGGCACAACGGCCTCAGCGGGGAATGCGAAACCACCCGAGTTAGGGGCCACTAACTTTGAGCGGTCGCTGACCAACCCTCTCGGCTATATGTACTCGGCGAGTTTCTCATTCAATACACATCATTTTTGACTCGTATTTCAAGACCCTTTCCGACGCCACGTTTCAACATTATTTTCATACGTTTTCCTTTCATACGTTTTCCTTTCATAGTTTTAGCTCGTCTCGACCTACATTTGAGGGTTGAGATTTTGATTTCTAGTTATTTCTCTTTAGTTTTAGATTTTGTACTCGAAGGTTAGCCGATTGCAACATTCCGTTTCGTATTTCATTTCCAAAATTCTCTTGTGGATTCAGACCTTTTTCAAGTTATCAATCAAGTTCGTTTCCCTTTTATTATTTTGGCTTTCGTTTATTGATTTCATTCGTTTAATTATTTATGCTTTCGGTTTCTTATTTCGTTTACGAGTTTCAATTTTCTTTCCGCATTCTTGTTGATTTTGAATTCCAAGTTACTTGCTTTCTTTTGAATTTGCATCTCAGTTTCTTAGATAGATATTTGGTTTACTCGTTGTTTTCCATTAGATTAGGTTTAATTTATTTTTCTTATTTATATTTTTCGCCTAGTTATAGAATCTCCAACAAATCCTTTTTATTGCTTTCTTGAACAAAGAATCGAATTGCCCTGTTATGTCTTCCTTGAGAATATGACTTGAGTTGGCTTATCATTGCTAGATGACCTCATTTTAAATGGTGAGCGACTCGAAATAATTTTAGTTGAAACATGTGTAAGACATGTGCGTTGAATGAGACGAAGACGTGAACCGAGACATGTGCAGGACATGAGACGGAGACGTGGACTGAGACATGTACGAGATTTGGGCCAAGGCGTGGTGCCAAGGCCCTGTGCCGAGCGGAACGGCACAAGGATGGTCGAGAAGTGGCACGCGCATGTGGCACGCGCCACTGGCCGAGAGATACCCAGAGTGGCACACGTGTGTGGCGTGCGCCACTGGCCGAGAGATGACCAAGAGTGGCATGTGCGTGTGGCGCGCACCACTTTCAGAGAGATGGCGTGCGCGCGCGGTATAAGGGTGGCACGGACGCGGCATGGGACACGCGCAGGTGAGAAGCGGGCTACGCACGCACCCATCGCCCGTGGCCCACGCTCGCACGCGCCGTCCTCGAAGCATCGGTTGCGAAGTTCGTGGGCGCGAAACAAGGCGAGACCAACTCAAAAGAGCGTGAGCGAATTGTGGGAGACGGTTGTGGTAACAAACCCCACGTTTTGTGGAAGTACCGAGTCTTGGATGCGCCAGACGACGCCACATGGTGCTTGGTTGACTTAGTCTAGCTTCGTGTGGGCCGATCCTATTGTAAGCCCATTGAAGGGGACATGTTGTACTTCACACTATAAATATGTAACTTGAGTTGCACGCCCAATTATTTAGCATTAGATACCTGATGCATGAGTAGCTAGGTTGAGTGCCACTTGGGGCGGAAGCCTGTTATGTGAGACATTGTTAAACGTAAGAGTGGGCGCCTAGGGCTGAGTGTGAGATAACTCGGGGGCTAGAGTTGGGTGATTGTGTGTGCAAGCATCTGTTCCTTTTTATGTGAGTAATAAAAAGGTTGGGAGTGAGATATCTCGTAAACTTGAGTGTGTTCCTACATTTAACATATATTGTCCGCTGCGTATACTTAAAGTGTAGGTAAGGTTTGGCTCGAGCAATCAACTCATACACGAGTGCGAGTGCGAGTGCGAGTGCGAGTTTGAGAAGGCTGGTCAAGGTAGCGTGCCTTGGCGCCGGCACGGGACGAAAATTTTGAGTCATCAAGTTACCCCCGTAACACACGGGAGAGTGTCATTTTAATTTGGTGTATGAGGCTATTGTTGTTGTTCCAACAAAGGTGAGTATTGACTCTCATCAAATTTTAAACTATGAAGATAATCAAAACTTGGGTCTTTTGAGAGAAGACCTAGATCTAATTGCATGCCTCTAAACTGAGAAATACAAGATGCATGTTGAGAATGTCTATAACAAAAAGATGCAAGGTTAGAAGTTCGAGAATGATGATCTAGTCATGGGGATGGAAAATACCCTCAAGCCTACAAGAATTTTGGATCCAATTAGGAGGTTCTCACGTAGGTAAGGAGCTTTTAAATGGAGAAACATACAAGTTACTGGACGGAGAAGGGAAAGAATTGTTAACTCTATAAAACGTGGTTAAAAAAATTTATGAATTCAAACTAACATGTTTTTTTGGGATAGATCTAATACGATAATGACCCAATTTGATGAAAACATGATAACAATTCAATATTATACAATTTGATAAATTATGCAAATATATATTAATAAGTCATATATATACAATTTGAGAATGTGACAGATGATGTTCCATAATGTAAATGGGGCCTCGCAGGGTGATAATAAAAATGTCAAATGTGAAATATAAAGACTGAAAAATGAATCATAATTAATTTTAAATATATTATTAATAATAATTTTAAATAATAAATTATATATATTTCAGGTAACCCGAACCCTACCAGAAAATTTTTGGTGCTTATTGCGTCAACTCGATAAGGATGTGAATCCAATAAATATCATTTCAAATCCATTAATTTTGAGTTTGTTCGTAGAGCATTATCATGTCGTGTTAAAATGCACTACCCCGTACGATACTGAGGAGTTATATTACAAAAATATGAGTAAAATTTCCAAGTGTTGAGATCATGATTAGAGGTCTTGGAGGTTATGGAATGTCCAATAGGTTGGGCGTTTACTTTCAGCCTTGGGGTTGATGGGGATGAAGGCTTGAGCTTGAGCTTGCGCTTCCACCTCAGTTGAAATGTCTGCCTCTGGCTGTGGGTTCACCTCTTGCCGAGAAGACATTTCGGCTTTGGGGAGGACCTCGGTTTTCACTTCTGCCCCGATCCCGCTCGATCCATTTATCTCCTGAAAAAAGAGAGCAGCAGTTAGTAATAAGAAAAAGTGGGAAAAGTGCTTTGGGCTGTCCAGTACACGCGAGCCTGGGAGAAATTGATAACATTAATAACTAAGCATAAATCTAGGATGCAAGTAACGGAATGTAAAAATAATGGCACAACATCAAGCTCGTGCTGAGTGGCCCATTGGTCCAAGGCTGAGGCACCCAGGATACAATTTTTCTAACTTTTCATGTGTTGTGCTGTAAATTTCAACCAGATTTCAAAAGGATTAATAGTTTTCTTTTACATAGTTAGCAAAGTTGTTCTGGAAAGATGCAAGTTTTATTGTTTGATTTGATTTGTTTTTTAAAATAGAGCTGAATAACCCAATGATCCACCTTGTGATTTGGGAATTTGTATTCCATATCATCAGTATCACTTCAAATGAATCGTTTATGATGTAAAGTGAAAGTTTATTATGGGCTGCCTTAATCACAACATACAAAAATGAACCCTCGAAATCATTACTAGAAAGGAACATGTAGGGGTACAGAATCCTTAGATTACTAATTAACTATGAAAATATACATAATACTTTTTGAAAGTGCATTACTTTAGGGCATTGATAAAAGCCAGCAAGGAGTCGACGTCTCTCTTCTCAGATGGGTATTTGACTGGTCGTGAAGCATGTTTAGGGAATAGAAGCACAGTCGGGAAACTTCCCAACTGCAGTTCTTGCTGTGCGAATGCTTTCTCCTCCCCATCACCTCTAAACTTGGCCACCTTCACCCCGGTACCCGCAACCTTCTCCGCCAGCTCCACATACGACTTCTCCATCGCCTGACAGAATTTGCACCACGGGGCGTACACCACCACAACCCATGCCTCACTCCGGTTCTCCAATTTTAGCAAGTTCTCAATCCCACGCCGGCTCAACTCCACCACGCTCTTGCTCTCGAAAAGATCAACATGAGTTGCAGTCCCGTTCAGGTGGACACCACTATTCACATTTCCTTCTTTAATATTCCCCATGTGAAGCCCACACTCCTTCGCCTTTGCATCTTCCCACCACCACCTCCCCTCTCGCTCGTGCTGACCCAGCAGCACGGCCCTTGTGCACGGCTCACATCCAATCGAGACGTACCCTTTGGCATGCAGCAAATTCACAGGCACTTTCATTGTACGGAGGAAGTTCCATATGTCATTGCCCTTGGCGTTGGCCACAGGGTTCCACTTCACCAAGCTACCATTTCCACCATCCAAACCTTCAAATACAGGGTCCACCTCGACTACGGGGATTTCTGACCGAGTTCCAGGAGACTGATCCTTGCATTGGCCAGTTATCCATGCACGTAGACCCTTGAGAGCCCGCCTCAAAGGCCTAACCTTTCTAACACGGCAACATTCTTGATGGCCATCTTCATAGAAAGAGAATAGACCCTTCCGCCTAACCAAATCTTGAACTTCAGCAGCATATGGAAACATGTACTCAATGTGAATGCCATAGTGTTTCTCAACTTCATCGAACAATCTGTATGTTTCGGGATTTAATCTCCCGGTGTCGAGGTTGAATACCCTGAATGGTCGTATGGTCAAATGTGCATACTCAATTAAAGCAACATCTTCCGCGCCACTGCAAATTTCACACCATCTTATCACACATACCATAGAAGAAATAGCAAGCACAAACTGCACAGATGCACAAACGAGGCTCTAACAATACCACAAAGGCAGCAAATAGAAACAGAGTTTTCTAGTGATGCATCTAAAAAATTATTTGTTCAATGAAAGGGTTGAAGCTAATCAAAGTTTACTCTTGTTCAAAAACGAAAGCAACATTTTCATTCCTGCTCCTACTTTTGACCAGTCTCCAATTCCAAATTTGAATTAAAGCATATGATTATGGATTCTTTATTACTGACAATCACATTCCCAATTTTCTGAAGCACTATCCATTTATATCTCGTATTTAAAATCCTGATAAGTAAGGATGTTGCAATCTTGCAATTATCACCAAAAATTGAAATCAAGAACCGCTACAGGTAGCTTTCAATGTGAAACGACAAGCATAGTTTGACTACGCATTGCAAGAGAGCCGGATCAAGAACAGAGCTTATACTTGGATAGTTATGACAAATAAAGCCCACCAAATTAACGGGTCAAGTAAATAAAAATATACCACCGGTGCAGAATAAAGAGAAAAATTTATTTTGTAATTTTATGAAGAAGCAAAAGAAAAGGAAGAAAAAAGGAGCTTAGACGCGGAAGAAGAAGAAGGAGAAAAGCAGCGTAGAAAATAGTTGAATAAAACGTGTTTTATCAAACACGTTTCTATTAGTTAATTGCACCCTCTTGTACACGTAGAATTTGGAGTCAGTTGTGACAATAACTAACTCTATAATCCCTATATATATCCATGCTTGTGTACTGCTTCATTAATTCAATGAAAACAATCCATTCTTGATCTTTCAAACTGCCTTGCTTCTATTTTCTTTCACCCCAACTTTATTATGGTATCAGAGCAAATCCGTTTGTTGCTCTCTGATCTATTCACTCCCTCTCTCGCTCTCTGCGTCCCTCCTTTTTAGGGTTTTCTTTTCTTGTTTCTTTACCTGGCATCATGGTGAAGATCAATCGTGAAAATGAAGATTACAGCTCCTCACTCTATCTCCATCCCAGTGACAGCCCTGGTCTTACCCTCGTCGTTGAACCCCTCACGGGCGAAAATTACACAAGTTGGAGTAGGTGTATGGAAACTGCACTAATGGCGAAGAATAAACTGCCACTTGTGGATGGCACCATGACCAAACCTGATGACAAAGATGAATCGTACGGTGCGTGGATGCGGTGCAATAGCATGGTCGTTTCCTGGCTTCGGAGTTCAACCAACATTGAAATACGCTCGAGCCTTCTCTATATGGACTCTGCACACAAGATATGGAAGGATCTTCATGAACGCTTCTCCGAAGGGAATGTGGCCAGATTATTCCAACTAAAGCAGCAGCTCTTTAGAATCTCACAAGGACCCTGTGGTGTGAATGAGTATTACAGCAAAATAAAGGCCGTATGGGAAGAATATATGAATCTCCAACCGGCATCTTGGTGTAATTGTGATGAAGGAGGAAAGAAATGGAATAAATTCCAGCAACAAGACTTTGTTCTTCACTTCTTGATAGGACTGAATGAGTCTTATTGTAATGTTAGGTCTCAGATTATACAAAGAGACCCTCTGCCCTCTATATCCAAAGTCTTTGCATTAGTCATCCAAGAAGAAAGACAAAGAAGCATTGGTGATGCATCTAGCCCTATTACTTCCAGTGGAGATTCAAGTGAAACTACCAACGTGCTTGCTAATGCTACTCAAGGCAACTACAAAAACTTCAAGGAAAGAAGAGATAAGTATCACTGCACTCACTGTGGGCGCAAGAATCACACGATTGACAAATGTTTTTAGCTCCACGGCTACCCCCCAGGATTCAACAAAGGGAGGAGCAGGTTCAATGGAGAATACAAAACCAATGAGAACAGCTTCAAGGGAGTGCAAAGATCGATTAATAATGTAAGCCAAGATCAGACTAGTGATGTTGTACCTGGCATAACAGATGAGCAGTGTCAAAAGATCATCACTATGCTGCAAAACAAGCTTCAAGTCAGTGCTTCATCGACTCCCACATCAGAGAAACAAAACACCATTCCAGCCTTCAGTGGTAACCTTTACTTTCACAATATGTATATTAACTCCCGTCATCTTTCACCTAACACATGGATTCCTGACAGTGGAGCCACACATCATGTGTGTTGTAATCCAAACCTGTTCAAAGAATCCACTCATCTCCTTAACACTTCTGTAACCTTACCTAATGGCCTAAAAGTTCCCATAGCCAAATCTGGGACTGTTAATATAACTCACGCTATAAGCCTAAAGAATGTCCTATTTGTTCCTGTCTTTTCATACAATCTGTTATCTGTGAGTACTCTTATAAGTGATAACTCTTGTCAAGTATTGTTCTCACCTACAGGTTGTGTTATACAGGAAGTTTCAACGGGGATTCAGATTGGGAAGGGTGAAAGAGTAGGAAACTTGTATGTCCTTAGCACCCCTTTGCATGTTAACAGCATAATTGTTAGTGAAAACACATGGCATGCAAGGCTTGGACACCCTTCACCAGAGAAACTTAGAATTCTTAGCAAGACTATTAGCTTTAAACCATCATGTAATGCTCACTGTGAGATATGTCCGTTAGCCAAGCAAAAGAGATTATCTTTTCCACTTTCACAGTCTAGGGCCAATGCTGTTTTTGATTTGATACATTGTGATGTTTGGGGGCCTTTTTCCCCTTGTACTGTCCAAGGTCACAAGTACTTCTTAACCATTATAGATGATAACTCTAGATTTGTATGGACAGACTTACTTCTATCAAAATCATGCGTTGCCACTACTCTTGCATCATTTTTCTCTCAGGTTCTCACCCAATTTAATAAGAAAATTAAGACTATTCGGTGTGACAATGGGACTGAATTTTCCCTGCCATCTCTCTATACTAATTATGGTACTGTAGTACAACATTCATGCGTTGCCACTCCACAGCAAAATGCTAGAGTGGAACGCAAGCATCAACACCTCTTGAATGTTGCCAGAAGCCTATACTTTCAATCTAAGGTGCCAATTGAATGTTGGGGAGACTGCATCTTAACTGCCTCTTACTTGATAAATAGAACCCCTTCTAGTGTTTTAACTAACAAAAAATTAACACCCTATGAAGTTCTCTTTCAAAGGATGCCTGTATACAATCACTTAAGATCCTTTGGTTGCTTATGTTATGCTTCAACTCTATCTGCTGGTAGATCTAAATTTGACCCTAGAGCCTTAAAATGTGTTTTTCTTGGGTATCCATCTGGTATGAAAGGATATAAGGTTATGGACTTGGAAACTCACCGTGTCTTTATATCAAGAGATGTTGTATTTCATGAAAACATGTTTCCTTTTGCATCTCAAAAGCCACCAGACTTTCCTTTACAAACCATGCCTCAAAATCAATCAGTTGACCCTTTTCCCTACTACCCTCAATCCAGTGACTCTCCTAACTCATCCCAAGAAACTATAGAAAACCCTAACTCACATAAAATCACAAAATCAGGCAGAATCTCTAGACCTCCATCTTTCCTAAATGACTATGTGTGTGGCACTGCCGTATCATCATCTCCATATCCTCTTCATAAATATATTTCCTACTCTAGGTTAACACCACATCAATGTGCTTTTACAACTGCTATAACTGCCATTCATGAACCACACACATATAAACAAGCTGTTAGGTATCCAGAATGGCAAGCAGCCATGAATGAAGAACTAAAGGCTTTACAAGCCAACAACACCTAGACTGTAACAAGCCTACCACCTGGAAAGACATCAATTGGCTATAAGTGGTTATACAAAGTTAAATATCTAGCAAATGGGCAGGTTGAACGTTACAAGGCTAGATTAGTTGCCAAAGGGTACACGCAACAAGAAGGAATTGACTATCTAGATACCTTTTCTCCTGTTGCTAAACTTGTATCTGTCAAGCTTCTCTTAGCAGTTGCAGCTGCAAAAGGATGGACACTACACCACCTTGACATTAACAATGCATTCTTATATGGAACCCTCAAAGAAGACATTTACATGGACCTTCCTCCTGACCTGCTCAGTCAGGGGGAGTATTGTCACCAACCTCCAATGGTATGTAAACTGCAACGCTCACTGTATGGCTTAAAACAAGCATCAAGGCAGTGGTTTCTTGCCTTTTCTACAGTCCTAAAGGGGTTTGGACTTTCACAGTCAGTAGGAGATCACTCACTTTATTACATGAGCACATCTAAGTCTTACTTTGGACTTGTAATATATGTTGATGATATCCTTATAGCTACTAATGATGACACTATACTCACTTCCTTTAAGAAATACCTTGGCCGACACTTTAAGTACAAAGATCTAGGGAAACCAAAATACTTCTTAGGTCTGGAAATAGCTAGAAACCAGAAGGGCATATTCTTGTGTCAAAGGAAATATGAGCTTGATTTACTTGAAGATACAAGAATGATAGGGTGCAAACCACATAACACACCCATGGATCCAAACCTCAAGTTACAGCAAGAGGGTTCAGATCCCTTGAAGGAACCAAAAGAGTACAGGAGACTTATTGGAAGACTACTTTACCTTTGCATCACAAGACCTGATCTTGCTTTTGCAGTGCACAGGTTGAGTCAATTCCTAGCCAGACCATGTGCACACCACATGCATGCCACCCAAAGAATCATGAGATACATCAAAGGAAGTCTAGGTAAAGGTCTATTCTTCCCTACTTCATCTAACCTTGACCCTAGCATGTTTGCAGATGCAGATTGGGCATCATGCCCAGACACTAGAAGATCAATTTCAGGGTACTGCCTGTTCTTGGGACCCTCCATCATAGCATGGAGATCCAAAAAATAGCATGTAGTATCAAGGTCATCGGCTGAAGTGGAGTATAGAGCCATGGCACAAGTGGCATGCGAAGTTGTATGGATAAAGAACTTGCTTGAAGACCTTGGAGTATCTAGCACCAAGCCTGTGCCATTATTCTGTGACAACAAAGCTGCGGTGTACCTAACATCCAACCAAACATTCCATGAAAGAACTAAGCATATTGAAATCGACTGCCACTCAATCAGAGAGAAGTTCTTGAATGGAGTAATCAAACCTATGCACATCGGTAACTCACACCAGCTTGCAGACATTCTCACCAAACCTCTTCACCCAGCAGCATTTCACAAAAACCTTGGCAAGATGGGGATGATGAATATCTTCTCCCATCTTGAGGGGGAGTATGAAGAAGCAAAAGAAAAGGAAGAAAAAAGGAGCTTAGACGCGGAAGAAGAAGAAGGAGAAAAGCAGCGTAGAAAATAGTTGAATAAAACGTGTTTTATCAAACACGTTTCTATTAGTTAATTGCACCCTCTTGTACATGTAGAATTTGGAGTCAGTTGTGACAATAACTAACTCTATAATCCCTATATATATCCATGCTTGTGTACTGCTTCATTAATTCAATGAAAACAATCCATTCTTGATCTTTCAAACTGCCTTGCTTCTATTTTCTTTCATCCCAACTTTATTAAATTTTGTTACCTAAAGGCAATTGCGATGTCGTTTCCGAATTGCTCAAGAGCTTTATCCATAATCTCGAGCGGCGAACCATTCTCAAGCTCCTTTGCCAATTTTTCATAGTCCTCTACCCCCAGATTTTCTGCAACCACTGATGCATTCATTAAACCTATTCAGAAAGTGAATCCGTCAATTCAATACTCTGCAAATATTTATCATTCATAGGCAATGCATTGTTGCAGCAAAAATCTGAACCTACCAGGAGCGGAAACGGTTGCCGCTGCAGGGACAATCGAGTGGTTCCGCTTCGACTCGGCATTTAACGGCTTCACGGAGCAACGCCTCCTTGAGCAATTCACGGTCGTTGAAGTGGGTTGGAGCCTATCCAATGGCTGAAACGCACCAAAATGTGATGTTGTAGAGAAGGATCCAAGTGTTATGAATAAAATACACTCAAAATACGTGAATTGGTACGAAAAAAAGAAGAAAATTTTGAAGACGTTACCTTTGGGCTGGTCAAGAGAAGAAGAAAAAGAACTGTGAAAAACACGAGATGTGGCAGCAAATGCCATTGATGGGATGATTGAAAATGGAACTTGTGCAGGAAATTCGTCTAATTTGAGGTCGGGTTTTGGGGGTAATTGCAATGAATTCGTGCTAGAAAATATGTACAGAAAAGGGTGACAAAATGGTGATTATATAAAGAATAGAGGGAGGGAAGGGGAAATAGGAAGGAAGGGAGGGCTACGCAGGTTCATTGAATGTGGACGTGTTTTAGGGATGAAGCTAATTGGGTATGTGTTAATCGTTACTGCAGTTAAGAGTCAGCACACTCGTCATGCGGTGAGCATTTTTTAGGAGACGTCGTACTTTTGGACATTATTGGTTAAAGGTATAACTGTCTCTAAATACATAAATTATCTACAAATTTGATATTATTCACGAATTAAAAAATCTGTCACATAATACATAAATTATCAATTCTTCGTTTTTTTGTACTTCGGGTTTATTTTGGTCAATGTATTGTGACCTGGACTCGAAATCATTACGTGGATGTGGACCCATTTCAACACGGCGTCTTTTAGGCTTACGTGGACGTCCACGTAATGATTTCGGGCTTATTTTCAGCAATACTTTTAACGAAAATAAGCCTGTAGCACATAAAAGCGAATAATTAGTAGTTTATGTACTATGTGGCAGATTTTTAAGTTCGTGTGCAATACCATAATTCGTGGATATTTTACGTATTAACAGACAGTTATCACTTGTTTAAATATAACTAGCACTTTCGCCCTCATGCGATAAATATAACAAAATTGATATTTATACTTTAATTTATAAATAAAAATAAAATGAAAGTTGAGTAATACAATAATTATTTAAAAGTTGAAGTATTTTTTTTTTTTAAATTTGTAACATTTAATTTCGAACATAAAACTTTCATTGCTAAAAATCAACACACTTGCAAATGTAAATATATAAGCCTATTTTTTGTCAAAGCATTAGTAGGTTACTTAACCTTTAACCCTTAACATTAATTTTAATCTAAAAAAATCAAAAATAATTTTTATTTGATATCATTATGTTCTTAAATTTTATTTTAAATATTCATTTAAACAACAAACTAATTAAAATTATTAATATTTTTCTAATTAATTTAAATTAATGAAATTTAATATTTTGATAAAAATCCAAATAAAAATTCGTTAATCTTTTATAAATATTAATTATATATATAATATGAATTCATATAAAATTTGTCTTAATTAAAGTTTAGATATATAAAAATTAGAATCATGCCTGCTAATTATTGAAAATATTTAATAATCATTTTATTATTTGAGAATGAACGATATATAATTACGTTTTCCTTTTAGTTGTAGTATTTTACTAAAATAACTAAAAAATAATTATAGTTCTAATAAAACGATTAAATTAAAACAACCAACACTACGACATAAATAACATAATAGCATATCTTGCTTCTATAAAATTTCATCATCATCCATTTCGTTCTTTTTTTTTTTGTCTTTTTCAAATTTGGTAAATGATTTTATTTTCGTGTGGAAAAAGAATCATTTGGAATTTGTTCTAGTTCCAATTACTTCCTCATTTAGGATTCAATCATGTAAAAATGTTTTAGTGATATGTTATTGTTCGATTTCATATATTCGGATAAAATTCAATATAATTTTATTGTTTATTATTACTAGATGCACATGGGAGATGTTAGGTCTGAGTTTTGAAATTTAAAGTATTCGGATAGAGTGCTTAAAGACTTTATAAGACATTAATAATTAGTGGCCTTTCAATTTTTAGATTTCAAATTTATTTTTTTGAGCAATATATATTGATCAATAAATCGTGTGAAATATAAGTACTTATGGAATAAGAACATATAGTTGTTTGTATTACGTGGCTGTGTTGATAGGATGATGATTTAATTTGTTATAGAAATTAAAGTGTGAATTTAATTAAATATTAATAAAATTAAAATTATTTATGAAGAGGTGCAACTTTTTTCAAAATGTAAACTATTTCAAAATTATTTCATAATAAAAACTATTTCAAAAAACTGTTAAATAATTTCTATTGAGTTTTGTTTTAATATATAGATAGATGTATAGAAAATAATCATTATAAAAGGTAAGGAGAAATATTCACTTTAAATGTCCTAGTTTTTTTATCGAGCGGTTGCACGAAAACATATTTATTTGTAGTATATATTTTTATTACTCATAATATATTTTTAAAAATAAAGTTTAAAATGCTTAACAAAACTAAATAATTGAAATAAAGATAGTTTTTTAAATGTGATAAGTTTGAAACATATATATTATATTGGGTGTTGTATAAGAAATACCATCTTTCCTAATTAAAAATGAAAAATTTTATATAGAAGTTTCTAAATTGTCCTTGATCAATTTTTATCTTATATAAAATATGATGAAATTGATGCAATGATTGACAAATAATTTATTTTAATAATTTTGAATTAATTATAATGATAAAATAAAAATTCTACCAATGTAGTCTAATTTTTGCTATAACTATTTGAACGTGATTTTACAATATTATGGAAAAAAAATTTAGATATTTTTGTAATTAGTACTTAACTAAAAATTAACCCATTATTTAGTGGGATTTGATTTTAAAAAAAATTAAGTTTCTTATGTAATATGACAATGGATGGTATTTAAACCCGAGACTATATATACGTCTTAATACTTAATATTAATATAATTATAGCAAAACATTCAACTTATCTTTGTTTATAGAGTGAGAGTGAGTAATACGAAACTTATGTTTTCTTTTAATGTGATATATGTTGTGATTATTATAGTTTATAAATTTATCAATTATTAAAATTTATATGGATTGTACTCCTAAAACAAAGAATTATTATATATGCATTATATATAACTTTTAAGTTTGAATCTCGTTCACTTTCATATACTAACATATTTAGAATTGGAAAAGACGAGAGAGAGGAGAGAGAATGAGATAAGAAGAGAAGAGAAAAATTACATCACGTGCTGATTTGGGTACGAAAGAGGTAATGCTAAATTTAAACTAGTAGTTTCGAAGAATAATATGTTGAGTTTGAAGAGCTAAAACACTATCGTGAAAACATGCATTTTTCAAAAAATTCTGTCGTTATTTATGCATACATGACTCAAACATCCGAATTTTATCATTTATACGAACTTTGACGACATGATTATATTGATTTTGCATGTTAATAACATATAGGGGGTGTATTCAATAAGGATTATATTGATTTTTCTTGGACTTTAAAAAGTCTATGGATTTAGAAAATCCTTACTCCGACTCCGTGTAGAGTTTGACAGACTTTTTTTTTTATTGATTTACATGTATTTTCATAGATTTGATAGTATTGTAAATACATATTTTACATACATTTTCATAGAATACGGGGGCTAGGGATGACAATAGTCCGAGTTGGACCGAACTTCCCTATGCCCAGCCTGACATGCAGTTTAGTGGATGGGTCCAAGCTCGACCCATGGCTCAACCGGGCTTGTAATTTAAGGCCAAACCCAGGCCCATGCAAATTGGGTGAACATCAATATTTTATTTTTTATTTTTTTTAATTTTTACTTTATTATTTTTTTAACATATTTAAAAATATATATAATTAATTTATTTTAAAATATATTTATATATTTTAATATTCATTAATATGTCTATTAATTATATTTACTATACATTAATAACAATAATGATATTTATATTATTTTACTCATATATTTATTTAATATGTCTATTAATTTATTTTTATTATACATTAAAATAATAATTGTATTTATATTATTTTAAATTTATAGTTTAATAGTATTAGATATTTAAATATTTGGGTTGGGCCTGAGCGGACTTGGGTATGTCAAGTCAATCCGACCATGACGTCATCGGGTCGGGCTTGGATAGATTTGAGTCGGATCGTGTAAAATTATTATCCCTAGTAGGGCTCGAAATATGAGAAAGAGGGTCGGGTTTAAGAATGAGAATGAGTCGGGTTGGGTCGGACTTCTCTATGCCCAGATCCGCCCGCGGTTATAGGTACAGGCTCATGGTCCAGTCAGGCCTGAAAATTTGGCCCAAGTCCAGACTCGTGATTTGTTTTAAATTATTTTTTTAAAATATTCTTTTTATTTTTTATTTTTAAAATATAAAAACTAAATAATTATTTTTTTAATTGCATTTTATATATTTTAACATTTATTATACTTTTAAATGGAAATAAATATTAAATCCAAATTTATTTAGTTATATATGTATTTAATATATATTAATTTATATTTATGATATATTAATTATAATAATAATATCTATAATATTTTTAATTTATAAATTATATATTAATTATATTAATGTTGGGTCAGGCTTGGGTCGCGGGGCTAAATTGTCATCCCTAGTCGGGTTTCTAGAATTCTCTGGAGGAATCTGTTGAAATCTCTGGTAATTAGAAGAGATTTTGATAGTACAATCTATTTATAATTTTGAAAGAGAATCCACGAAATTCATAGACTATTAAAGTCCATAGATTGTTGAATACCTAAAGATTTTATAATACTTTTTAAAATTTGTATTGAATACTTCAGGATTTTTAAGGACTTTTTAAAATCTGAATTGAATACTACACAGATTTTAAAACTTTAAGAAAATCCTACAAAATCCACAACCAATACACCTCCTTAGACTGGATACCAAAAAACTCAGTCAAGAAAAGTCAAAAACCCGATCATGTTATGGCTGGATTTTACTATGCACGACCGGGTTTTCATTCATGTGCTATATCTTGCTACCAGGTTTTTGTATTTTGATATATTGATTATTTGATCATTCCAAATATGTAATTTGTTGTTCAGATGGATGGATGAAAGTATATAAACGTCAAATATAATGAGTTTTGGGAAGACGGTGTTTACGTCGTCGGTAACGAATGGTTCACTCCTGCTACAATAATTAAAGCTTATGTTACTGTAATGTGTCTTGCGTTAATTCAAATAATTAGAAACGTGTTTAACATCATGCTTAATTAATACAGATTGTAAAAATCAATTAAATCTATAAATAGAATATAAATCATGCTTAACAAAAAAAAATACCTCTTCCCATTTTTTTTGCGCCGCTACTCTGTCGTTGACTAGATTTTGCTCCACCCCGTTGCGCCGCCTTTCTCCCTCTTCCAAATTTCACGTAAGGAAAATTAAAGAAAATATTAGAAAAATTGAAGAAAATATATAATGTAAATATTACCTTTTCAAACTGCCGGTTAATGCTTCTCTCTCAAACTGCATAATGCTTCTCTCTCAAAATATATGAAATGCAATATGAAATAATATTTCTCTCCCAAATGCCCCGAGTATATATGAAACTGTCGAGTAATGCATTATATATATGAATATATCACCCTATTCTCTCTCATAATAATTCACGCCCGATTCTCTCTCATAATGTTTTTGAATTCAGCACCCTACCACCCACTTACTTTTAGTTCTTGACTTTTTTGACTCATTAATTTTTGTTTGCTTTTAGTAGGTTGGTGTAGGTGGGTTGTAACCTAGAGAGTGCACAAATTATTTAAGGGCATTTTAGATATTTTTGGATAATTTACATATACATTTTATGCTTTGGCTATTTTTCATTTTAGACTTACTAAAGTGGGTAGTTTTCATAATTAATCCTATTATATTTTGTAAGATTATAAATAAATTGTTATATATTAGTTCATCTATTTAACGTAATAAAGACATAAAAAATTACTTATTACATTATTTTATTTAAAGATTACTTAATTAAACTAGGGTATGTATTTTCTAATTTTTAAACTGCAACTCGACTTCAAACTATTTAATTGACATTTTTTAGAATCTCTGTAAAATATATTTCTTATTTACATTTTATAAATTGCTTATTAGATTTATTTAGTATACATTTCTAATTGAGATGACAAAAAAACAAACTAAAATTGTCGCAACCCGAACCAAATAAATTACTATAATATATATATTTGAAATTTTATATGAGTTTTATTCGTGATATTTATTTATTTATTTTATGTCGAACTTATTTTTATTTTAGTCGAGGTCGCGCCCTAGTCTAATAGATATGAATAAAAAAAAATTCTAATTCAAGAAATTATTAATATTATGTTGGATAAGAATTCATAATTACTCTTACCCAATTCATCTATTCAATTTATTTCATTGTTCCATATTGTTACTACTATTATGAACTTAATTTAAATAGGTAGTATATTTTCTTTAGAATTTGATTTTTGTAGTAAATTTTAATTTGTTAGCCGTAGTTAAAATAGTGCTCATAAGGCTCAATAAACCAATTTTTAGTAGAAGATATCTATTAACGGAGATAGATATACTTTACATTTTAAGTTGTACTTATCCCAAATTACACCGCCTACCTATTTGAATCGTATGTTTCAATCTATGAATAGAATCACAATCAAAATTCTTCACAAATTCTAAATTTCTTTCTACAACCTAGCATCTTGCTTCTATCTAAAGACGAATCCATCCAGGAATCAAACAAAGAAATCTCAATACCTAATTCACAGTAAGTACCAATATCTCTCTTCCTTTTTTTTATGGTATTCTTTTAATTCCCAGTATGTTGTTTCAAGCACATAACCTTAAGGTGATAAAATTCATAAACTCAATTCTTGTAGGAATATGTATAATCTGAAAAGTTACAATAAAACTTGAATCTTGATTTTATTGTCTGAGTGAGGGGTTGGGTTGATAGTTGCCTGAGTCGGCTATTAAGAGGATGAGAAAGCTCCGATTTCGGTACGGGTGTTGTCTATGAACAGAGAAGCATCGACGGCGGTCTTCGGAAGGGCTGAAAGAGAAGACGAAGATGAGAGTTAGAGAGAGATGAGTGTACGTATATAGGTTTATAGGGAGAGAGAGTATTTTTGTTGCTACAGATTGGGGTGTGGTAGGGAAAGTGAGTGAAAATGGTTTTAACCTACTAAATGGTTAATAGATGGGCTAGGGAATATCTGAATGTGGGCTATTTTATTTCATATACTGGGCCTAATTATATAGGAGTAATGCTTATAATTTCATATGATGTTTGTTTTTATTAATGAAGTGGGTCAACTAAGTTTTAATATTAATTAGTAGTTGTTGTTTTTTCGTTTATATTAGTATATGGTCAGATTATTAGTTAAGTCATAATAATCTAATTAAAACTCAATTAAGGATTTATAAATCAAGTTAAATTGTATGTAGATGTCGTTTTCTTATGAAAGTATCAGTTACATTAGCATTTCTCAAAATAGTCATAATTAATAAAAATTAAAATACGAATAAGAATTTAGTTAATGCTTGAAATAGTTTCATAATCTAACATTTAACTCTTAAACTTAGTTTATTAAATTAAAATTTAAGATTTAGAAATAAATGAATAAAAAGAGAAATACATATGTATAAAAAAAAATTAATAATTACTTTAAGTTAATTATAGAGTTTCATTAATGTATCATAATATGTGATGACTAGGTGCGGCACGACTAAGACGTTGTTGAGACTTTAATTACTTGATTTTCAGTTCAAGCTCAAGGTTAAGGTGTGGTGATCTAATTCAGTTATGCAGTTGATTACTGTTGTCCATTTTAATATTATGTGTTTAGCCGTATGTGTGATTATGAAATCAGTTGGTGATGAGTAAGAGCTGTTTTACTACTACCTCATTTTGCTCTCACTCTAGTTATTGCGCAATATGTATGTTATGTCGCCAGGAGCCCGTAAATAGGGTTCAGGATGTCACAGTCCTTGATTATACACAGTGCGAATCATTTATGTTATGTCATGGTACCATATGTGCTTACCGTTTTATTAACTTGGACAATGCTAGCATATGATCCCACACTGAGTATACTTTATGTATGCTCATGCCCCACTTTAACCTTTTCAGGTACTTGAGTTCGGAGATGCGTGGCATGTCGAATGATGTATCAGTTTTTGTACATTATGTTTTATGTATGCATACTCAGTACTTATTTTGGAAATATTATGAAACGTTATCTTATAGTTTTTGGTCGGATTATATAATACGATCTGGATCATGAAATGTTATCATGATATATGTATATTTAAAATCTTGAATATGTTGGTTTAAGTTCAAAATGTTATTTTTAGGTTGTGCATATTATATATAAAGAAAATTATTATATATTTTTCCGCATTCAAATGTGTTAACAAATGATTTAGTTTATTTAATTAGTATTAGAGTTAGGGTGTTACAAAAATAGAGTTAACTTTAAAAATTAACTAATATAAGGTTAAAATAATATCAAAAGTGCATAACTAAATATCATCAAAATTAAATACATAATATAACTTCATACTGTCAAATATGTTTCTTATTTACATTTATTAAGTTGCTAATTTGATTTATTTAATACAAATTTCATTCAATTGAGTTGCTAATTAGATTTATTTAACACACATTTGTAATTGAGATAACGGGAGAAATTGATTGATAAGAAAATTTATAAATACACTTCATGATCATGGAAAACACTATCGTAACTCTATTTTTTTTTTTTTTGTTATTGAACATAATGTCACAAACCAATCCCAAAGGACGGTATAACCAGGGTGTGACTAGGGGTGGAATTTAAGAAACGAGAAAGAAAGGGGATTTAGAATAAAATAAAATTTATAAGCATATAACCTGAACAAATACACAACATACCAAACTATATTATCAACACAAAGTCTGATGAACCAAGTCGACGGTCAAGTAGTTTCAAAGTAAGAGCAACTACAACTATGTACATATCAAAAGACATAGCTTTCAAGTGTCACAGCGGAAACATAGATTGAAATACTTATATGAGGATAAGTATCTCACGGCTAGACAAAATCAAGAAAATTCGACTATAATCCGCCAACACTCCACCATTACGTCGATCACTCAACATGCATATTCAGAAATACATGCAGGGCTGAGTACAAAAGCACTCAGTGACATATGCCGAAATATTTAACATACTAAGAAGTTGTCATGCAATCATAGTAGTAAATCATAAGAGGTTTTAGGGAAATGCTCTTATGTTTACCGAATCATTTTATAAACATCATTCGCGGAACACACCGCTCTTCCATTCACCTTCGTAATCATCCTTATCTGTTTCACGTCGGGGAAGAAGATCTTCTTCCGCAAACGCTTAACTTCTTCATCGGGACTGATCACATAAAGACTCACAGTTCACAAAGTACCGGCCCATACGATTCACAGTCACCGACTTCATGTGTACACTAATCCTAGTTGGTGAACTTCAACCAACTCAAGATCCAATCGATTGTTCTAGTTGGCAAGCCAACATAGATAGGAGTCACACACAAAATGTAAAACATTTTATGTACGACATAATGAGCCAACTTGCACCTTATGAAAAATTGAGTTTAATAACTCTAAACATAGTTTTCGGGAAAATGCACACCTTTCAAAAGCGTGATCCTAAACCACTCTTCTCTCTCTGGGCTTTCACTTCCTCGATTGACCTTCAATAATGAATAATGTTCAGAAAAGATGCGAGTCTAATTAAGTTTAAACATTCCTAGTGTATAATCCTAATGGTAATATCCCATAACCATTTCTCTAAGTCTCTAATAAGATTTAAAATCTTAATCTTATCATGCTCGCTATTATAATATAGCAATATAATTAAATAAAATGTTTAAGAAATATTCCACTTACAACCTTTATTAATATTAACACAATTAAATGTTTATTTATTAATTAAACTTAATCGGATTTTACCTTATTAATTAAATTGATACGACAATATAATTAACTAGGCTTGAGTCCAATTACTTCTCCATATATAACCCACTTTACCTTAGTTGGTCAATTTAAAAAAAAATAAATGTCCACTTCTTTATTAATCAATGGTCTAATAACAATTTATTAATAACCTCAAGAGTTATAGAGTTGAACCCAATATTTATTACTAAGCCCATAACCATGAACGCACGATTCATAAAATTATCTAGCCATTACTAAAAGCCCATTTATCATTTATTTGATTTGGTCTACTAACATTTTACTATTCCTCCTCCATCTCTTTCTTTCTATTTTCTGTAAACAAAAACGACACACACACACACAACCAATCATCCCTCCCTCTGATGGAAAATCGGCCACCCCCATACAGAAATATAGCAACTCGGCTTTCTCTCTTTCTATAATCCTATATGTACTCTTTTATCACTCTGTCTCTCTCTCTACCTCTATTTTCTCTCTCTTTGGCCATAAAGCCTGCCGACGCTCGCTCCTTCTTTGGCTTTCTCGGCTAGTTCATCAACCCCGCTGCTTCGTATCTGCCCGGAGCAACAAGGAGTGTAGGTCCAACAACTCTCTACCATCTCCCCCCCTTCTCTTTATTTCTTAATTTAATTTCTTCTTTTAAATATAATTTTTCTTTTCTAACCCCATATTCAAGCTATATATATATATATATTATGAGAATTTTAATACCAGTTAGTTATACAAAGAAGGCATGTGGTTTCTGTAATTAAATTTTAAATTCTAAGTTTATATATATAGAGAGACAAAATGGAATTTATATGGATGGAAACAGGATACATGAAATCAACATAAAGATATACTCTTTAATCTATATAACTATGGATAATTTAATCGGGAAGAAAATTATCAACCCCAGGAAGAAAACATACTTTCTTGTGGCTACTATGGATGGTAGTCTCTGTCTTGCTTTCAGTTTCTCTCGGATATTTGGATATGGGATATTGGAAATGAATATGAATGTTGATGGTTTTGATTTTTATTATCTGGTAGCTTAGATTCATCACAAGTGTAGTCTCATAATCTAACACGTGTATAAGGAGGTGAAAATAAAAATAAAAATCTCAACCTAATGTATAAATAATCTATATGAAAATAAATGTAATGTGAAAGATCTTTAAGCAATTAAATTTTATTTGGGATCTTACATTCTCCTCCTCTTAAAAGAAATTTCGTCCCGAAATTTACATACCGTTATTTGAATAGTTCTGGATAATGTTCTCTCATCTTGTCTTTCAGTTCCCATGTCGCTTCATCTTTTCCGTGATGGCTCCACTATATTTTCACTAGAGATATCGTTCTATTTCTCAACTCTTGGACTTTTTGGTCTAATATTGCTTCCGGTCTCTCCTCATAGTTGGATCGAGCATTATCTCATTTTGTGAAGACATACTTTAGGGTCACATGTTTGTTGGATCTTGATCGAGCATTATCTCATTTTGTTGGATCACATGTTTAGGGTCAAAGACATACTTTCGCAATTGCAACACGTGAAACACATTATGAACATTTCCTAAATTTGTTGGTAATGCTAATCGATAAGTAATGGCCCCGATTCTCTCAAGAATCTCGTAAGGTCCTACAAATCGTGGTTTCAATTTACCCTTTACACCAAATCTAGCTATTCCCTTTGAAGGAGAAATTTTAAGAAAAACCTTGTCTCCAACTTCAAATTGTAATCCAGTTCTATGCGTATCAGCATAAGATTTCTGTCGATTCTCAGCTTCATGTATCCTTCGTTGGATCTTCCTTACAATCTTTATCAATGACTGTATCTGGTCCAAGAATTTTCCTTTCACCCACTTCATCCCAGTAAAGTGGTGATCTACACTTAATAAATAAGATAGCTTAGGGTAGTAAAACAAATATTCTTGTCAGGAAGATTTAATCTTACTCAAATAAGACCTTATGCGTGAAAAACAATAATCAAGAATAATAAATACATATTTAGACTTGATTAAAGTTGTGTGCGGAATATGGTGGTTAATGCTCTTTTTAATGTGAAAAACGTTTTCTTTCTTGAAGAGATTATCAACCAAGATTTAAATGCAAGAGTATGAAGACGATGATGATGAAGTAAATAAGAAATAAAGAACACAAGCAGTTAACGTGGTTCGGGATAAACTGTCCCTACATCCACGGCTCGATCAAATCTAGATCGAAAACTTTACTAGCTTTCTCCTTTCTTTTTACTCGTTGAGTACGAGCCACGAGAATTATCAAATCTAGATAACTTCTTGTGATTACAAATGTTCTTTCTAAGAATGAATACTACAACCTTAGATTACAACTGGATCAAATCTAGATCCTAACTTGGGGTTTTGTAGAAATAGTTTTTCCAGAAAGTAAACCTTCAACACTTGTAAACACTACTGAGAATTCTTGATGGTTGGAAGTGTTTTGAACGTTGAGAGTTTGAAGATTTTAGCAGAGTAATAGCAGGATAATAGCTTGAATTCTCGTCCTTCTTTCTGGAGGTGAAGGTGGTATTTATAGGTCTTTTGCAGAAACTATCCGTTGGAGACGAAGACGTCCTTCTTCATCGCATTAATGGCTGCATTAAATGCATGACAGTGTTGTTGAGGCACGCGCTGCCAAATGAGAGTCCTGTTCCACCTTTCACGCGATTTCCCAGTGTATTGCCATACTGGGAATGATTCACCGTACTAGAATTTTGATATTCTCATACTTCATTCCTTAAAGTATGCTGTTGATTTGACAATACATAGAGTGGTTGACTTATGATAAATTTAGGTATGTCGGCAGTCTACCGTAGTTATTGTAAGGTGCAGCTTGATCTCGATGTAGTAGCAGTTCGCTTGTCAATCGAGTTGTACCTCCATCTCTTTGGTTCTCCATTTTGAATGCAATGACCAGATCATTTTTGAAACAAAACGATCTGTTGTGTGTAGTGACAGCAACAACAGGCTGCAATTTGCAATTGGAACGAGCTGCTCATCCTCTAGTAATGAGAAGAAAACGATCTGTTGGTAGAATAGAGCAGCGGGCTGATCTTGAGAACGAGCTGCTCAACCACTTGTAATGAATTACAAGTATATTTTGTTTCCTATTCATTTGCTAATTCTAGTCTAGAGAACCAGATTGTTATGAGTAAGTTTGAAACTTCAAACTACTTTTACATTTGTGATCTGTTAAAAGATATTCTAGAAATCGAAACCAAAACAAGTATAAATAGCAGCAAGCTGCTAGTATGTGAAGTAGATCGTTATTAATACATAAAACGATCTGCTTACCACATTAGGAGCTAGCTGTCTTACAAAATGAAAAACTTGTTATCTTAGTAATCATTGTGTCCAGGATACCTCTTACTAGAATAATACAGATCGTTATTAAATTACTAAAAACGATCTGCTTCTTTTACACTTAAGATATTCCTTAATAGATAACAATGACTACCTGGTTTCTAAGATACAAAGCAACTAAGTGTAGTTTCGAGAAACATCATCAAAACATATATAAATTCATGGGGTTCTCAACAACTTCTTTCCATAAAGAGCTTTATATGGTGCCATGTTAATGGTTGCCTGATAACTATTGTTATAGGCAAACTCAATGAGTGGTAAAATATATTCCCAACTTCCGCCTCTATCTAGTATCACTGCTCTCAACATGTCTTCTAGTGTTTGTATTGTCCTTTCAGACTGTCCATCAGTTTGAGGGTGAAATACGGTACTAAAGTTAAGTTGTGTACCTAACTCTTTTTGTAAGCTCATCCAAAATCTGGGAGTAAACTTTGTATCTCTATCAGATGTGATTGACACAGATACTCCATGTAAACGCATAATTTCCCTAATATATATCTTAGCTAACTTATCAGATCCATCGGTGATATGGGTAGGAATAAAATGGGCCGATTTCGTGAGCCGATATATTACAACCCAAATGGTCGTATTGTTACGTATAGATTTAGGTAAACTTGTCACGAAATCCATCGTGATATGTTCCCATTTCCATTCAGGAATTTCTAGTGGTTGTAGTTTTTCATGAGTAATGCCTTAACTTGTTGACATGTTAAACATCGCTCAACAAATGAGGCTACATCTCTTTTCATTCCTCCCCACCAGAATTTCTCTTCCAAATCTTGATACATTTTCGTACTTCCAGGATGTGCTGTATATGGTGTATCATGTGCTTCACTCATAATTTCATTCCTTAGATCCTCACTGCGTGGAACACACAACCTCCCTTTAAACATAATTGCTTTGTCAGTTGCTTCATGATAACCTCCAAAGTTTCCAGATCATATCTGTAAACGTAAATTTTCTAATGCGTCATCTTTTCTTTGTGCTGCAACAATCTTTTCTCTAAGATCTGGTGTTTCCATAAGTGTTGTAATACAGCCTACTATCGTCTGTGTTGCACGTAATACTTCTAATTTCATTCTTTCAAAATCTCTAATAAGCATTTCTTCTTGATTAAGGCTTCAACCTAATTTTGATTGAGTCTTGCGGCTCAAAGCATCAACAACTACATTGGCTTTACCAGAGTGATAGTTTATACTGCAATCATAATCCTTCACTAATTCAAGTCATTGATGTTGCCTCATGTTTAAGTCCTTCTGCTCGAAAAGTATTTTAGACTCTTATGATCTGTATAAATTTCACACCTAACACCATAAAGATGGTGTCTCCAAATCTTCAGTGCGTGAACTACAACGGCTAGTTCTAAATCATGTGTTGGGTAATTGACTTCATGTGGTCTAAGTTGTCGTGATGCATATGCTATTACTTTTCCTTCTTGCATCAACACACATCCTAGTCCATTCTTGGATGCATCTGTATAGACCATAAACTCCTTATTTGCTTCCGGAACAGCTAACACCGGTGCAGAAGTTAATTTCTCTTTAATCTTATGAAAGTTTGTCTCACATTCATTTGTCCAAATGAATTTAACTCCCTTTTTAAGTAATTGTGTCAGCGGCTTTGCTATCTTAGAGAATCTTTCAATATATCTTCTATAGTATCATGCCAAACCTAAGAAACTCCTTATTTCATTAGGGGTAGTTGGTGTTTTCCAATCATGTACTGCTTCGACTCTAGCAGGATCTACCTTTATCCCTTCAGCGGAGACAATATGTCCAAGAAACATTACCTACTTTAGCTAAAATTCACATTTACTAAACTTGGCATAAAGTCTCTCGGTCCTTAATGTTTCCAATATGATTCTCAAATGATCCTCATGTTCTTTTTCTGTTTTGGAATAGATGAGAATGTCATCTATAAATACTAGAACAATCTTGTCCAGGTTTGGATGAAATAATCTATTCATGAGATCCATGAAAACAACAGGAGCATTCGTCAACCCAAATGACATTACTATGAATTCGTAATGACCATATCTTGTTCGAAAAATAGTCTTGGGTATATCTTCTTGCCTTATTTTCAATTGATGATATCTAGATCTTAAATCTATTTTCGAGAATACACCTGCTCCTTTGAGCTGATCAAACAAATCATCTATTCTAGGCAAATGATATTTATTTTTAAGGGTTAATTTGTTCAACTCTCTGTAATCTATGCACATTCTCAATGTTCCATCTTTCTTCTTCACAATGAAACCTAGATCCAAGAGTTCTTGTAATTGAATTTTCAGTTCTTGGAGCTCTTTTGGTGCCATTCTATACGGTGCCCTAGACACTGGAGTTGTTCTGAATCTAGATCAATAGTAAATTCCACTTGTCTATCCACCGGTACTCTAGATAATTTCTCAGGAAATACATCTGCAAATTCTCATACCACTGGTATATCATCCACTGTCCTTTTGGTTTCAATTGTACTATTTAGGTTAACAATGAAAGCTTGGCAACCCTTCATCACCATCTTCTTGGCTTGCAACACTGATATTATAGGCGTTGACCTATCCATCTTAATACCATAAAACTCTGTAGGTTCCCTACCAAAAAATTGAAAACGGATCTTTCTCTCACTACAAAGTATTACAGCTTGGTTTTCAGATAACCAATCCATTCCTAAAATGATATCCGTGTCCCACATAGGTAAGACACATAAGTTATTTGCCTTAACCTTTATAGTTCCCAAGTCTAACTCTAGGTTCGAGCAAACATGTGTGGTAGTCATTACTCCTCCCGTTGGTGTTAATATTTTTCTTTTATGGTTATCCTGTTGTGGTGTTAATTCTAATGTATCGCAAAAAGCTCTAGAGATAAATGAATGTGATGCTCCAGTATCAAACAATACTACAAGAGGTATGCCTAAGAGTTTGCACATACCTGCCAGATTTTCCTGTGACTTTCCAGCTTGTTTTGAGTTCAAAGTGTAAGCCCTAGTGTTCTGCATCTGTTGAGTTTGTTGTTGATGTCGTGGTTGTGCCTGGATAGCCCTCAAAGGTTGTGGATTTTGCCCCATTTGACTTGATGGATTTGGCCTTATAGGCATGCCTTGTTGTCTTCCTTGGCAAAATCTCTCAATGTGTCCCTTCTGCCCACATTTGTAGCACACCCCAGTGCCTGCCTTACAAATACCTTAGTGATACCAATTACACCTTGGGCAGAGTGGAATATTTACTCCTCTTTGGTTATTTATTCCTTGTCCAAAGAAATTTTGTTGTGTCTCATGTGCAGTTCTCTGCCATGGCCTTCTGTTATCCTGATTCCAAGAGTTCGAATTATTATGATTTTCTTCCCATTTGCACTTTCCTCGATAGTTTTGGTTTTGGGTTGGAATTGGTGTGGGTACAGGTACTAGCAATTGACATACCAATTTCATATCTCAATCCTGATCTAAGCTTTTCAGACATCTTTTCGTCAGTGCCTATCTGTTGAGGTGCATATCTTGATAATTCACAGAATATTCTATCATATTCAGTCATTTACATCGTTCCTTGCTTCAGACTATAGAACTCAGTCTCTTTCTTGACTCTAAATGCTTTAGGAATGTATTTATCATACAATCCTATCTTAAAATGTTCCCACGTATAATTATTTAGTTGTTCAAGTGTAAAGGTTCTCCTTCGTGATTTCCACCAATAATCCGTAGCTCCAGAAAGTTGGAATACAACACAAGAAAGACGCTCTTTATCAGTGCAGCGTAAGAAATTAAAAATGCGCTCTATTGCTCTAACCCATTCCTCAGCATCTGCGGGTGTTCCTATTCCACTAAAGGTTGGTGGATTTTGTTTAAGGAATAACTCTTCAAATCTACGTTGTGGTGGTGATTGTTCACGATGTTCTACTCTTCTAGGTTGTGTACCCCCGGGTGGTCTTCCTCTTCTCCCTCGAGGATGTGGCCGTTCATTAGTCATATTTCCTGACATTCTGTAATTTTATATCTTCATTAGTGTTATTAACATCTTAACTTATATAATAAGACAATGATCAAAATATTAATAAGTACAATATTCTCAATTATATTGTAATATAGAAAACAACAATCAACTTAAAGTAAGACATAGTACGTCAAAGCTCATATATTTATGCATCATAGAGAAAATTGCCTCATAGAGGACTTTTCTATACATATTAACTGTACATATACACTAACATTAAAATTACTATGTACAAAACGGAATGTTCCTATAAGGATCACATTACCTTCGCAAAAATACTATCATCGGAAGGGTCCTTAAGGGAGTAACCTTTCCGGAAACTATACTATAACAAAACTATATACAACTACGTCATCATTACTAGAACTCAATCACACCTCGACCACATAGTCGAGTCAGTTGCGGTCTCACCATCAACTGGATCAACTCTCCTCATCGAGTCGTCCTCATCTGGGTCCTCGTCAGACTCTGTGTCCGACACTATAGTGATAATAAGTCTCTCTCTCTAGGAACATCATCCTCATGTGGTGCTCTAACCTCATGCACTACATGAACATCCTCACCACTTGAATTTTTATTGCTCATAACCCCTCGACGCTTTTTAGGAGGAAACTTTTGATCGTGCGGTGAGTGAAGTCATGTGGTCTTATCTGGTGTAGAATGAGAGTGGATCTACCTCCATTCCCTTTCTCACTTCCTCCCTTGGTCTTGAAGGTCCTGCTTCATGGTCATTCCTACACCTATGAGAGAATACAAAAGTTGGGGGTGTAGAGATCACCTGATTAGGATATGGTGGTGATACTCTAACTGGTGTAAGATGTGGAATAGCCATCATGGTTAATATAGTAGTTCACCGACTATATCCTCCAACATGAACATGTGGTCCAATAGGTGGAATTCCCTCTACTATGAACAGTCGGGTAAGCTCTCCTAGAAATGTTGAAAAATCCCCCATCAACTCATACGTAATCTCATGGTGCCACATATACTGAAATGATATCTTTCTTGCCCATCGACGCCACTCATAAGGAAGAACATCTATAAGTCGCATAATTCCCTCCACATGGGTGGGTCGAACAGGGTAAGAAAATGCATAATGCGCTCGAGCCTCCGACCATCTACGAGAATAATGTGCTAGAAATTATTTAAGATCATCTCCTCCTAGAGGCTCATAAGTGCGATACCTCTGCATGTACTCCGTAGGGGTAAGTCTCAAATGTATACTCTTCCTCGCAGTAGTCCTCAACTTTGCCATCTAAAGATAAATTTTATATGAGAATCGATCTAAACATAAATATTTACAATTATAATAAACACATACTTATTATAAGTATTTGTCTAATTATTTCAATTACATGTTCTATATTCTTATTACTAAGAATATTTTAAAGAAAAAGAAAGAAGAAAAATCACTGAACAAGTGGCAATCTATCTAACAATGTAAATACAAAGCTTTCTAAAATATAATCTATTCGGATTCTATAATAAAAGCATAAGTCAATTCGGATTCTCGACGCGAAGAATTAATCCGAATAATAGTGACTTGCTCATATCACTTAACCATAAGTGACATTCGTCTTCTTATATTAAATTTTTTTTCTTTTTCATTTCATATCTTTGCCAATTCTCTTTCAGCCTCCCAAACAAAATAATAATTCACATCAATATAATCTAAATTACCACAATTTATTTAAGTTCTCAACCTTCTTTGTTCACATGTATAAGAATAACGATAATTATGCTTTATATGTTCTCGTATCACATTCTAAGTATTCATAAGTGTAAATGATGCAAAATCTTCTCAGACATATATAAATAAAACATTAAACAATCCACAATACAAAAAAAAAATATTATCCATAATAAGCACATACCTTTCGCAAAGCTGAGTGTGGCGTAGTAGCGTGCTGGAAGATGTCGACTAACTAATTGACTACTCTAGTGGAACAAACTAGACTTGACTTAGAAACAATTTAGGTCCAGAACAAATAAAACTGTTGGTCCCGAAAGAGCTAGATTGGTGTATTGGGAGGGGGGGGGGGGGGGTGGAATACACCAATTCAACCTTTTTCAGTTCTCTTGTTTTAAAGTTAGGTATAAGGTTTAAGCACACTTAATAGATAAGATAGCTTAGAGTAGTAAAACAAATCTTCTTGTCAGGAAGATTTAATCTTACTCAAATAATACCTTATGAGTGAAAACAATAATCAAGGATAACAAATACAGATTTAAACTTGATTAAAGTTGTGTGCGGAATATGGTGGTTAATGCTCTTCTTAATGTGAAAAACGTTTTCTTAATTAAAAGATATTATCAAAACAGTTTTGAATGCAGGAGTATGAAGAAGATGAATGAAAAATAAATGAGAAATAAAGAACACAAGCAGTTAACGTGGTTCGGGATAAACCTTCCCTACGTCCACGGCTCGATCAAATCTAGATCGAAAATCTACTAGCTTTCTCCTTTCTTTTTACTCATTGAGTACAAGCCACAAGAATTATCAAATCTAGATAATTTCTTGTGATTACAAATCTTCTTCCTAAGATTGAAAACTACAATTTAGGATTACAACTGGATCAAATCTAAATCCTAACTTTGGGTTTTGTAAAAAAAGTTTTCCAGAAAGTAAACCTTCAACACAAGTAAACACTACAGAGAATTATTGGATGTTTGGAAGTGTTTTGAACGTTGAGAGCTTGAAGATTTTAGCAGAGTAATAGCAGAATAATGGCTTGAATTCTCGTACTTCTTCCTGGAGGTGAAGGTGGTATATATAGGACCTTTGTAGGAACTATCCGTTGGAGATGAAGACATCCTTCTTCTTCGCATTAATGGCTGCATTAAATGCATGATAGAGTTGTTGAGACACGCGCTGCCAAATGAGAGTCTTGTTCCACCTTTCACGCGATTTCCCAGTGTATTGCCATACTAGGAATGATTCACCGTACTGGAAATTGATATTCTCGAACTTCATTCCTTAAAGTATGTTGTTGATGTGACAATACACTAAGAGGTTGACTTGTGACAAATTTAGGTATGTCGGTAGTCCACCGTAGTTATAGTGAGGAGCAGCTTGATCTTGATGTAATAGCAGTTTGCTGTCTATTGAGCTGTTCCTCCCCGTCTCTTTGGTTGATAATGTTAGATACTTCATATTCGTAGAGAAGTGATGAGCATATCATTTTTGATAAAACGATCTGTTGCTTATGTTGACAGCGGGCGGTGATGTCTTTTGAATGAGCAGTTGTTGGATGAGCACCGAGCTGTAGTCAGTAGAACGAGCTGCTCATTCTCTTGTAATGAGTTACAAGTATGGAAGTATTATGTTCCTTTTCATATAGCTATTTCTACTCTAGAAATACAGATCATTATAAGTAAGTTTGAAACTTCAAACTACTTTTACATTTGTGATCTGCGAAATTAAATTCTAGAAATCAAAAACCAAAACAAGTAACAAATACAGCGAGCTGCAAGTGTGTTGAGCAGATCGTTATTAATACAAAATTGATCTGCTCGATGCATTTGAAACTAGCTATCTATACAATGTAGAATATACTTGTTATCTTAGTAATCATTGTGTCCAGGAAGTCTTTTACTAGAATAATACAGATCGTAGAATAGAAAACAATCTGCTTCTTTTATGCTTAAACATTCCATAATAGATGACAATGACTACTTTGGTTTTCTTAGAAAATAATGATAAGTGTAGTTTCGAGAAACATCATCAAAACATAAATACTTTATGGGGTTCCCAACAATTTCCCCCTTTTTGATGATGTCGAAACCACACTAAGTTTTCTTTTAGTTTTGGAAACATTGATTTTAATATAGCAGACAGTTAGAATGCATAATAGTAATTTAAATGATAAGCATAAAAACATTTCCTGGACAAAGAGATATTGTCATCAGGTTGTTTTTTTTTTTCAAAATAAACTTCACTTTATTGATATAACAGCTTACAGATACATATTGCTTATATAACAGCTCGCTGCTAAACAAAAAGATAACAAGTTTCTTTCATGGTTGAGGAGGTGGTTGGCTTTGTTCTTTCTCTGCAGACTGAGATTGGCGACGTTGTTGATCAGCTAGCTGCGCCCTCCTTCTCTCCACCATCTCCCTTTGCCTTAGCTCTGAAGGCACTCCAAAACTTGCATATATTCCATTGAACAACCTTCTGTAATCTTTGTTGTTGAAGTCAATGGGATAGTTCATTAGTTGAGCAGATCGATTGATAGCATTTAGAACTGCAGTGTGATCAACCTCTGTAGTTCCTGGTATTCTTGGATACAAAAGTGTTGTTTTCTTTGGAGCAATGAGGGGAGTGTTTGTCATTGCAGACTGTCTGAATAGATATTCAATGAATGATTGATTTTTGTGTTGGGAGAGGAATTCACGGAACAGATCGTCTACAGATCCTCCTTGCACATCTTGATCCATCAAGTAGTAATGTTGCATTATGAATTCCTTTACCAGCTTGTTCCATTGAGCAGCCTTCTTGCTGTGAATCCATGTCAAATTTTGCGGCTCAGTAAGTTGAAATTTTTCAAAAAAATTGAACATCGGATTTGTAGGCTCATCTGCTTCCTCATCAGAAGTTTCATCCTTGTCATCAAATTCCGCCTCTGTTTTCCCTTGTCTTTACTTCTCGGCTCTCCATAGTTTGCGAAATTCAGGGTCAGCAATCTGCTCCGCCTTGTATCCATCTAAGAACATTTCTTCTTCTTCGTCAGCTTCTGTTGCGACTTTCTTTCCTTTTCTAACTGCTGCCCTTTTTGCATCCTCTTCCATTTTTCTTTGTTTTTCTTTATTTTCCTTTTTAAGCAATCTGGCATCAGCAGCCTGCTTTGCAGTCAACATTTTCTTCTTAGCAGCAGTTGGTTTTGCAGCAGGTTTCTTCTTGGTTTGGATAGTTGGGTCAGTGAGCTGGTCAACATCTCTTTCTTTCCCCTTTTTGACATCATCAAGGAAATCCTTGGAGATGATAAGTCGAAGAGAGGAAAGCTCATCATGAAGCGCTTTGAACTTTGCTTCGGCATCTTCTTTATATTGCAAGAAAGTAGAAATGTTGCCAGTGACTTCATTAAATTGTTTGGAGGCATCTTTGAGATGAGAGTGGAAGTCGACTGACAGCTCGCTGTGAGCGACTTTCATATCTGTTATTGATTTGTTGATTTTGAAAATTTCATCCCCAGTGGCTACATCAGCCTCTTGTAGTGCTGTCTTCAACTGGTCTTTGAGCAAGGCTGGCAGTTCGTTTTTGACCACGATAGGAATCGTGGTTTGCTCCATGTCCGCATATTGCTGCTCCACATGCTTTTTCACCCCAACCACCATTTTTCCACCAGCAACATTCATCTTATTTTCGAAAGTGTTGACTTCTTCTTGAACAACAGCAATCTTGCTGTTAGTTTCTTCCTTGAATTTGTCAAACACTTCTCTATCATTATCCAGATCCTTGTGTAGCTCGCTGGTGAGTTTTTCATGAGCTATCTGGAAATTATGTTCAACTGTGTGCAAGGCTTTGTCGGCTGCAGAGTAGATGAAATTAGCCAAAGCAGCAGAGCGATTGTTGATCCTAAGATGAATGAGCTCGCTTAATTGCTCTGGGAGCATCTGTGGCCCAATAGAAGTATCAAGTAGTTCCTCCAGAGTGTGCTTCTTGAACCCATCTGGCGCTGTGCCTTGTGTGTAAACTTCATCGATCTGCACATCAGCATCCAATGGTTCAACATCAGCTTCCTTGAGACCCATGTCAACTTCTTCCTCCGCAACAGCGGTTTGTTCTTCCATTTTTAGCACGACAGCGGGCTGTGATGTAGGTGAGTCATTGGACTTTTCTTTCTCCACAGTCTACTCTTCGAAATTGAAGATGTCATCAAAGTCGCCCGACTGCAAATCCACGGCAAAAGTGTACAAGTCTTGTTCTTTTTCATAGTAGGGAGCCAGATCTATCTTAAGATTAACAGCCTCTTCTTTCATTTTCGTCAAAACATAAGTTCGAAAATACTGTCGGGCATCAGGAATATCAAGAAATCCAAAGTACTGCAGCAGCTTGCTCTTCTCAGCCTTCAGCTCGTTGATGGAGAAGAGGAGTAGTATGGCTTCTAGGATGTAGAATTTGCAGTCCCGAATTTCCAAATAAGTTTGAAAGCGTTTAGCCATTTCAAAAGTTTCCGGTGTCAGATAGATTCCAGGCATCGATTTGACTAACACATCAGTGGCCTTTTCTTGTAGTTGCATGAAAAGCAATTGAGCCCCTTTCAATCGTTCATCAACATCAGCAGCGGGCTGCTCGTGAACATCGACCTCTACCTCGGATTCATTTATATCTAGAGCAGATGGCTCCTTAACTTGATCATTTGTGGCTTCCAACTCATCCACCAGATTGCGAGCAGTGGGTTTGCTCTTTCCTTCTTTTGTTACCCTTGTCTTTCTTGTCCTTTTGGCAGCAGCAGCTGGTTTAGGATTACCAGCTACTTTCCTCTTAACAGGTCGATCTGCAACGATCTTCTCTCTTGCTTGTGCTGCAGCGGCCTCACCAATTGTTACGGGTTTCTTGGTTGGAATTACCCATTCCGGATTTGATTGACCAACCCGGATCAGCGCCTGCTTTATCTTCTCATCGGTGACTTTTAAGAAAAATTTGGGAGGCAATCCCCAAGGACATCTCCATCTGGTGTCTTGTCCTTGGCAATATCCAGTCCTTGCTGAACTCTATGGATTTATGCCATTTGTCTTTTTGGAAGAAACCGGCAATGATGGTACTTAATTTGGTGGAAAGGTGAAGAGGTCGCTTGATGTTCATCCGTGTGCAGTTTCCATCCTTGTCTTGACGTATATCAATCTGCTGTTCCTCATCCACTTTGAGCTTGAGCAGCAATCTGGCCCAATTCACGTTAACATTCAACACAACTGCTGTCATTATCTTGAGTTTTCCCGCTGTAACCGAGTCGTATGTCCCTTGGTGTCCAAAGAATACCTTTTGGACATAGTCGAGGAGAAGTCTGTAGCTGGGAAGCATTAACGCCCTATTGAATGCCTTTCCAGTCCACTCGAATGGATGAGCAAGCATTATATCAATGGCTTTCTGGATTTGCTCATCCGTGACTTCTTCAACCACAATATCACCTGCATCAGCCAAGTGATAAGTATGAAGAATCATCTCGATCACGGTAGTGAGAATGTTGTCCTCCTTTGTCTTGCCGACAGGAATCTTTACTGTATATTCTTCTCGATCATCTACCATCCACGAGCAATATAATAACGCAATCTGTCGTGGAAGGAAATAATCTGGTTCCATGGTGATAATTTTGTGGAACCCTAAATAAATGAAAAAAAATTTGGTTAAGTGTTTGTAGATGTTTGCTGTTAAAGCACTTATATGTGGAATGACAGTGACACCATTTAAAGACGACACAATCACAGAAACAGTGATGAATATATGATTACATATTTAATCCAGTGAGTGTACAATATATGATTTGAACAATTATAATCCAGTAGTCATTACACAAAAGGAAAGCAAATTTTTGGAAATGAAACACACAGATCATACATATATGAAATGTTCACATAATCATGCTTTCATAGACAATAGAGATGTGCGTAAAAATGAGCACGATGAGCAACATTTATACAACATTAGATCTTAGTTCATGATTTTGTGAGTTTTAACCTTTGCATGCCTCGATTTTACTGAACAACACATCTAAGGTATGAAACCCGTGATGTGTGAGTACAGCGCGAGGCTCCGGCGATAATTTCGCCTCAATCATGTGTAGCATCTCCGTCAAGAGAATCGAAGGTGCTTGAGAAGATGAAGAACTTGATTCAGATGTAGACATTTTGAAAAAGTTGAGTGTTTTTGTAAAAGAGAGAGTTTAGTTTGAAAGCTCGAGTACAACAATGGTGGTTTTAGGTTTATGCGAGAGGAAATATTTGAGTGTGAGAGGAATCAGTCAAACTATCACATATTTCTATGCAGAAAATGAACGATCCAGATTAAAACATATAAAAGTAATAACAAGTAACGATTGAGATTACTTCCTGATTTAATCATTTGCCGCCCAAAATCGATTGAAGTGCATACGCCATCAAATTGCGTCTTCAAAGAGATCACATCATTACCTCGAAACAAGAACCAATGCTTTATCTGACATTTAGGCTGTCGGTATTTCTTAGTATTAAAATAATATTTTATTAATCATGAGACATCAATACTAAAGGAGTTAGAGAAATAAATGAACTTTATGATTCTAATTTAAATTCCCCCTTAATTAATGCTCTGGCAGATCGTTTTGTGGCTCAAACAATCTGCTATCCACATTTTGACAGCTAGCTACAAATTTTTCACTTTATGCATCTTGTTGCTGTTTTTGATAAATAAGCAGATCATTTTCTTCTTTGATCGATCTGCTATTCTTGACATCGACAACTAGCTGCTAATATTTCACTTTATGAAGCTCGCTGCTATTGTTGATAGATAGCATATCGTTTTCTTCTTTGATCGATCTGCTGTTTGTATTCTACCAATCAGTCAGCTGCTAATATTCAAAATTAAGCAGCTTGTTTTTATCCCCAAGATTTTACTTGGCAAATAATTTTAGCAACACAGATATGTAAATAAAGAAATAGAGCTAAAATTAGAGGTGATAACAGATGGCCTTTTACCACTAGCTAGCTGTTATCGACACTTGTACCAATTTCGATGAAATTTATCAATCCTAGTTTTCTACAAAGCATTGTGAATCTGTCTTCGGGTAATGCTTTTGTGAGAATATCAACTCGCTGCACATCCGTATGAATCTTCTCGATCTTGATGTTCTTCTTTTCAACATGATCACGAATAAAGTGATGACGAACATCTACATGTTTGCAGCGAGTGTGTAGGACAGGATTTTGTGTGATGGCAATTGCGCTTGAGCTATCACAAAATATTGGCACATTTTTCATGTGGACTTCATAATCCTTTAGCTGTTGTTTGATCCATAAAATTTGTGCTGTACAACTCCCTGCTGCCATGTACTCTGCTTCTGTTGTTGAGGTTGCAACCGAAGTTTGCTTTTTAGAAAACCATGAAATGAGCATGCTTCCAAGAAATTGACAAGTCCCAGATGTGGATTTTCTATCAAGCTTGCAACCTGCATAATCAGAATCAGAGTAACCTGTTAATTCAAAATTATCATCACAAGGATACCATAAACCTATCTCCATGGTTCCTTTGAGATAACACAGAATTCTTTTGGCTACTTCCAAGTGGGATTCCCTTGGGCTAGCTTGATTCTCTTGGGCTAGCTTGATACCTAGCTGGCAGTTAGAATGCATAAATATAAAACATTAAATAGTAGGCATAAAAATATTTCCTAGACAAAGAGATATTGTCATCAGGTTGTTTTTCAAAACTAATAACTTCAAACTTTATTGAAGAGTAGCTGTGCACAGATAGAGAAATTAATTACATGATAGCTAGCTGCAAATACAAAAAGTTTGAACAAGAAATTGAGAATAAATTTTCATTGTTGGGCAGGTGGTTGGCTTTTATCCTTCTCAGCTGATTGTGATTGTCGTCGTTGTTGTTCAGCTAGCTGAGTCCTTCTCATTTCGACCAATTCTCTTTTCCTTAGTTCCAAGGGCACCCCAAAGCTAGCATATATCCCATTGAACACTCTTCTATAGTCCTTGTTGAAGTCAATTGGATAATTCATGAGTTGAGCAGAATGGTTGATGGCATTTAAGATAGCAGTGTGATCAACCTCCATTGTGCCTGGTATCCTTGGGTAAAGAAGTGTAGTTTTCTTTGGAGCAGTGAAAGAAACATTCATCATAGCAGATTGTCTATTTAAGTACTCGATGAATGTTTGATTTTTTTGCTGGCTTAGAAATTCTCTGAATAAATCATCCGCTAATCCACCTTGAACATCTTCTTCCATCAAGTAGTAATGTTGCATTATAAATTCTTTGACTAACTTGTTCCATTGTGCAGCCTTTTTGCTATGAACCCAGGTTAAATTTTGAGGCTCTATCAGCAGAAATTTTTCGAAAAATTTAAACATTAGATTTGATGGCTCGTCAGCATCTTCATCTGGTGTTTCCTCTTTGTCATTATCATACTTGGCTTTCATTTACCCTTGCCTTTCCTTCTCGGCTCTCCATAATTTTCTAAATTCAGCATCAACTATCTGATTTACTTTGTAACCAGCCAAAAACATCTCCTCCTCCTCATCCATTTCTGTCACAACTTTCTTGCCTTTCTTCTTGGCAACTTCCTCCAATTTCTTTGCTTTTCCTCATTCTCACGCTGCAATAAACGAGCATCAGCTGCCTGCTTTGCTGTCATTTTCTTTGTTTGTTTCTTCTTAGCAGCAGCTGGCTTCTTTGACGTTTGGACAGCGAGCTGGTTTACTACCTTTTCGACATCATCAATGAAATCCTTTGAGATGATAAGTCGGAGGGAAGCTAGCTCATCATGGAGTGCTTTGAATTTAGTTTCTGCATCCTCCTTGTATTGCAGAAAAGTAGAAATATTACATGTGACTTCGTGGAATTGTTTCACCGAGTCTTTCAGATGAGCATTGAAATTGACAAACAGATCGCTGTGTGCTACCTTCATGTCAGTGACGGTATTGTTGATTTGGAATATCTCATCACCTGTAGCAACATCAGCATCTTTCAAAGCATCTGTCAATTTTTCTTTTTAAGTATAGTGGGCAGCTCATTTTTGACAACAGCTGGGATAGCGGTTTGCTCCATATAGTGTACAGCTGCTCAACATGCTTCTTGACTTCATCCATCATCTTTCCTCCAGTATCTTTCATCTTTTGTTCTAATTTGTTCACTTCTTCTTGGAAATTAGCAATTTTGCTATTTGTCTCCTCCTTGAACTTGTCAAATACTTCACGATCGCTATTCAAGTCTTTGTGCAGCTCCCTGGATAAGTTATCATTTGCTAACTGGAAATTTCCTTCAATAGTGCGTATAGCCTTTTCTGCGGCAGCATAAACAAAGTTAGCAATGGCAGTAGATCGATTGTTGATGCGAATATGTATAAGCTCGTTCAACTGCTCTTGTGACATCTGTGGCCCTAGAGAAGCAGTGAGTAATTCTTCCAGATCGTGCTGTTTGAAACCATCTGGGGCCGTGCCTTGTGTAAAAACTTTATCGGTTGGCTCAGCATCTACCAATGGCCCGGTAACAGTGGGAATTGATCGGGAATTGATCCCTTCTTGAAATTCTTTGGCTTCGGGGCTTCGACAGTTGGCTCGGTTCGAGCAAATGGTTCCTCTATATTCATATCAACTGCTTGTTCTGCAGTATCAGTTAGTTCTTGATTCGCAGATGGTTCAGCAGTTGGTTTCTCCATTTGAATCTCAGCAGCGGGCTATCCGGTCGATGTTTCACCAGCAACTAAGTGTTCCTTCTTGTCTACAGTCTTTTCCTCAAAGTTGAAGACATCGTCAAAGTCTCCAGATTGAAAGTCCACCGCAAAGTTGTATAAGTCTTGCTCTTTCTCATAATATGGAGCCCGATCAATCTTCAGTGTGATGGCCTCCTCTTTCATCTTTGTTAGCACGTATGTGCGAAAGTATTGTCGTGCATCTGGCACATCCAAGAATCCAAAATAAGTTAGCAGCTTGTTTTCTTCAGCTTTCAGATCGTTTATGGAGAACAGCAGCCGGATGGCTTCCGAAATATAGAATTTGCAATCACGGATTTCTAGATATGTTTGGAAACATTGTGCCATCTCGAACGTGTTGGGAGTCAGGTCGATCCCTGACATGGATTTGACTACCACAGCGGTGACTTTTTCCTTAAGTTGTTGAAAAATTAACTACGCTCCTCGTAGGCGTTCATCAAGATCATCAGCGGGTTGTTCATGAATGTTGACCTCCACATCGGCCTCGTTTATATCTTGAGCATGGGGCTCCCTTTCAGCCATCTCATGAGCAGCCACAGTTTCATCTAGCTCATCAGCCAAGTTACGAGCAGTGGGCTTAGTTGTCTCCTTCTTAGTCACTTTCTTAAGTGTCTTAGTCTTTTGTGGCCTAACCACGGGAGATGACTCCTTCTTTGGCTTCTTCACTTTCTTAGCACCAGCAACTGGTTTTGGATTATCAGCTGCTTTTCGTTTAGCAGGTCGATCGACAGTTACTTCTTGTGCTTGGGCCCCAGCTGCTTCGCCAACTGTTTATGACTTCTTCGTAGGAATCACTCATTCCTTATTCGATTGACCAATTCGAATCATGGCTTGCTTTATTTTGTCATCAGTGACCTTCAAGAAAATCTTAGATGTTGTCCCAATAGCCATCTCGATCTGATGCCTCATTGTAGGCAAGATCCAATCTTTGCTAAATTCCACTGATTTGTGCCATTTGTCTTTTTGAAAATAACCAGCAATGATGGTGTTTATCTTGGTGGAAAGGCAGAGAGGTCGCTTGACGTTAAGCCATGTACAGTTGCCATATGTGTCTTGGCGTATATTTATCTGTTGTTCCTCATCAACGATGAGTTTGAGTAGCTACCTGGCCCAGTTCACTTTGAGATTGAAAATCAAAGCCGTCACAATCTTGAGTTTTCCGGAAGTGACTGAATCATAAGTTCCTTGGTGTCCTAAAAACACCCTTTGGACGTAGTCGAGGAGTAGGCGGTAACTAGGAAGCATTAACCCCCTGTTAAATGCTTTCCCAGTCCAAGTGAATGGTTGTGCAATAATTATGTCAATAGCTTGTTGAATTTGCTCATCTATGACTTCTTCAACAACGATCTCCCCTTCATCAGTGAGATGATAAGTTTGTAGTATCATTTCTATCACCGTTGTGCGCATGTTTTCCTCTTTGGATTTTCCAGTGGGTATCTTGACACTGTATTCCTCTCGCTCATCTACCATCCATGAGCAATAAAATAGAGCAATCTGTCGGGAAAGATAATAATCTGGTTCCAAAGTGATAATTTTGTGGAACCCTAAAAAAAACATAGATTTTGATTAAGTATCTGTGACAGTTCGTTGGCAAATAGAAGCTATGCAATAATGACATCAAGAGTTATTTTGAGTCAAGAGGATAAAACATATAGCACGAGTGATTAACACATAATTAAACACGTTTAGTCCAGTTATTGACACAATTAGTAGTTTCTGAGTTGTAATAAACCAATATCACAATGTATGATTTAAAGACATATATTATTATTGTTCTGGCTATGAACATTTGAGTATATAATTATTATATATCTTATCGAGATTAACAAAAAAAATATTTCAAATAATCATTTACTGAATATGTGAAAATCTAGTTCATGCTTATATAAATCATAAGCAAGATAAACACATATATGAAACCCTAGTTCATTCTTTGTGTGAGTTTAACGTGTGCAAGCCTCAATCTGAGAAAACAAAACATCTAAGGTACGAAACCCGTGATGTGTGAGTACAGCACGAGGCTCCGGCGACAATTTTGCCTCTATCGTGTGAAGCATCTCTGACAAAGGAATCAGAGATGCATGTGACGATGTAGAACTAGCTTCAGATGCAGTCATTTGGAAAAGGGTTCTGATTAACTTTGTGAGAGTGAGGAGTTTTGTAAGAAAAGCTCGAGAGTAACAATGGTGGTTTTAGGTTTTGGGATAGAGAGGGAAGTTTGAAAATGTAAGAAGAGAAATAGTTAAACTACCACATATATATAGGCAAATAATGAATGGATCAGATTGAATCATGTAAAAATAATAATAACTAACGGTTGAGATTACTCCCTGATTTAATCATCTGCCTCCCAAAAGTCGATTGAATTACACACGCCATCATATTGTGTCTTCAAAAGAGTCACATCATTGCCTCGAAATGGGAACCGAAGACTGCAACATTAAATGATCTTCCCTTTATTCCTCACTTTTTCTGACATTTGGACTTTTGGCATTATTTAATATTAAATAGAATTTAATATTAATCATGAGACATAAATACTAAAGGAGTTAGAGAAATAAATGAAATGTATGACTCTAGTTTAGATTCCCCCTTGATTAATGCCCTAGCAGATTGTTTTGTATCTTGATCGATCTGCTATCCCTGATTAGCAGCTCACTACTGAATTTTCAATTTGATCAGCTCGCTGTTACTTCTTGATTTGCACGTTCCTTGTAAATATCTTGATTAATACTCCAGCAGATCATTTTGTATCCTTGATCGATCTGCCATTGTCTCAAATAGCAGCTAGCAGCTGATTTCCAATTTGGAGCAGTTCGCTGTTGATTTTTCAATTTTGAACAGCTCGATGTGCACATTCCTTTTAAAATATCTAGCTACATGATTAGTTAAATATGATGTAAATAATCAGCTAGTTTTTAAACAAAATGTGTAGCAACAAATGGCTTTTTACCAACAACTGTCGGTTCTCAACACTTGTTTTAATTTCAATGACGTTTATTAACCCCAGTTTCCCACAAAGCATTTTGAATCTATCATCGGCTAATGCTTTTGTGAGAATATTAGCTTGCTCCACATCGGTGTGAATTTTCTAGATCTTGATGTTCTTCTTTTCAACATGATCGCGAATAAAGTGATGGCGAACATCCACATGTTTGCGGCGAATGTGAAGAACATGATTTTGTGTAATGGCAATCGCGCTGGAGCTATCACAAAAGATGGGCACAACATCCATGTAGACTTATAGTCTTTTAGTTGTTGTTAAGCCACAAAATTTGTGTTGTACAGCTCCCTGCTGCCATGTACTCTGCTTCTATTGTTGAGGTTGCAACCGAAGTTTTCTTTTTGGAAAACCATGAAATGAGCTTGCTTCCATGAAATTGGCTAGTCTCAGATGTAGATTTTCTATCAAGCTTGCAACCTGCATAATCAGAATCAGAGTAAACTGTTAGTTCAAAATTATCATCACATTGATACCACAAACCTATCTCTGTGGTTCCTTTGAGATAGCGTAAAATTCTTTTGGCCGCTTCCATGTGAGATTATCTTGGGCTAGCTTGATACCTAGCACAAACACCAACAACAAACGTAATATCAGGTTGACTAGCAGTTAGATATAATAATGATCCGATAATACCACGATACTGTTTTATATCAGCTGCCTTCCCAAGCACATCAGGACCGATCTGTCCATTTGTTTGCATGATAATTTTTACTGGTTTGCTATCTTTCACTCCAAACTTTGTGATGAGATCGTTGATATATTTGGATTGGTTGATTAAGATCCCATCAACATATTGTTTGACTTGCATGCCTAGGAAGAAATTCATTTCTCCCATCATTGACATCTTATATTTGTCCTGCATAAACTTGCTAAATTTGTTACAAAGAAATTCAGATTTAGATCCAAAAATAATATCATCAACATAAATTTGAACTAAAAGTATATAGTCTTGGACTTTGATGGTGAAAAGTGTTTTGTCCACTGATTCTCGTTTGAATCATGATTGTAGCAAGAAGGTGGACAATGTTTCATACCAAGCTCGAGGAGCTTGTTTTAGTCCATATACTGCTTTGACCAATCTATATACTTTGTCTTCATTTTCAACTTCAAAGCCAGGTGGCTGTTCCAAGTAAACTTCTTCTTCTAGAATTCCATTTCGAAAGGCACTCTTTACATCCATTTGGAACACTTTGAAGCGTTGGTAAGCAGCGTAGGCAAGAAACAATCTGATAGCTTCTAGTCTTGCCATAAGTGCAAATGTTTCATCAAAGTCGATCCCTTCCTGTTAGCAATATCCTTTGGTGACTAGTCTTGCTTTGTTTCATACAACTTCACCTATTTCATCCCTCTTATTTTTGAATATCCATTTAACTCTAATAACACCTTGATGTATAGGTCGGTCTACCAAATACCATACTTCATTTCTCTTGAATTCATTTAATTCTTCTTGCATGGCATTGGTCCAATCAGCACTTTGTAAGGCTTCATCGATGTTTTTTGGTTTGGTGTGAGATAGATAGCAACTTAGCAGTGCACTTTTTCCATGCATATGTCTAGTTTTGACTCTATCCGTTGGGTTCCCAACAATGAGATCGGTTGGATGGCTATCTACCCATTTTCTTCGCCTTTTCATTTCCTCCTCAGACACTTCGATTTCAAGCTCTTCAGGTGTGTTCTCAAATTCGGGATGATCTGTAATAGGAACATCAAATAGATTGTCAGCGTTTATATCAATACTTAACACTTCATTTATCAATTCTGGAACAGATGGCTGTTGATTGGTAGGTGTAGCAAATTGAGGAATATTTTGTTCAGCAACAGATGGTTGTGAACATTCTTCATGCCCTTGATCTGTTCCCCCTAGATGTGATATTTGCACATTTGTTCCCCCTTGCTATAGTTCCTCTGCAACATGTCGATTATTGGTTTCTTCTTCTTCTTCTTCATCTCCATCTTTTCGTGGACTCCATAGAAAAATGTCGTCGATGAGTCTATCTGTGGAGTTTCTTAATATTGAGGGAGTGAGATCATTATTTAAAGAGGAGCTATCTGTTCCTGAAACCTCAAAATTAGCTTCATCAAAAACAACATGTGGCGTTACTTCCACAACAAGAGTTCTCTTATTAAAAACACGATAGGCTTTGCTGATGTCAGAATATCCTAAGAAAATTCCTTGATCACTTTTGCTATCAAATATTTTTAATTGAGTTTTCCCATTATTGTGAATGTAACACTTACAACCAAATGAACGAAAGTATGTAATTCGAGGCTTCCTGTTATTCTATAGCTCGTATGGAGTTTTCATGTGACGTAGTGTGATGACAGATCGATTTTGGGTGTAGCAGGTCGTGTTGACTGTTTCTACCTAGAACTTCTTTGGAAGATTGATTTCATTTAACATTGTTTGGGCAGCTTCTTTGAGCGATCTGTTACGTCTTTACACAATTCCATTTTGTTGTGGTGTTTGAGCTGCTGAAGTTTGATGTTGAATTCTCATCCTTGAGCAGTAATCTTCGATCATATGATTGATAAATTCAGTTCCACGATCAGATCGAATGGTGATGATGGATGTCTCCTTTTGATTTGTCAGTTTGTTGAGTAGGTCAGGTAGTTTCTCTAGAGTTTCTTTTTTCTTAAACATGAAAATAACCCAAGTAAATCTAGAGAAATCATCAATAAACACAAGAGTATACTTTCTACCGTTTACACTTAATGGAGATATAGGTCTAAAAAGGTCTAGATGTAGGAGTTTCAAAATTCTTGAGGTTGAGTGAGCTGCCTTAGTTGGAAATGATGCCCTTGTTTGTTTTCCAGCTTGGCAAGCTTCACAGATGTGGTCTTTGTCATAGACTTGATTAGGTAGACCTTCAACCAGATTGTCTTTCACCAGCTTGTTGATGGATTTAAAGTTTTAGTGGCTCAATCGTTTGTGCCATAACCAGCTGGTTTCTGTACTTGATTTTGTTACAAGACAGGTTTCAGTTTGTTCATTCCATTGTACGATGTTGGTCCCGAAAGAGCAAGGTTTGGTGTATGGGGGGGGGGGGAATACACCAAACGCAAACTTTTACAGTCTACTTAACAAATTATCAGAGAGTTTAAGCTATTCTGGATAAGAAATTGCTTGGCAGATGACTTAACAGATTGATACACAATTCCAGTTAAGTCCAAACAGATTGCTCTCTTAGTGAAAGACACTTAGTCAATAATAAGAGTGATCTTATTACTTTCTGAGTGTTGTGTGTGCGGAAATATGGTGGATTAAATGAGTGCTCTTTTTATGAAAACCTTAAGAAGTTAATCTGATCGTTAAGCAGATTGTTTGAGAATGCAGATTATATGATAGTGTCAATAATAAGAATAATAAACAACTGAAAGTAAATATGCAGGAAAGTAAAGAACACAGTTGTTTAACGTGGTTCGGGAAATCCCTAAGTCCACGATATGGTCCAAACTAGACCAGATTATCCACTACTAGGATACTCTGTTTCTTTATACTCATGGAGAACGAGTCACGAGTATCAGTCAAAACTAGAGAGATACTTATGCACGAAGTAAGGGTCGTGTCCCTTTACAACAGATTACCTCTACGTTACCACTAGAAACCTACTAGCTAGCAAGGTGATCTGATTTCTCTCGACAAGATAGACTTCAATCGAGGTGGGTTGGTGTGATTTAGAATCACAGTTCTTGAAGCTCTAAGTCTGGATCAGTGAAGATAGCTTGGAAGTATAATTCAGTGTAGCGCGCGTGTGTCTCGTATATTTCTAGATTTTGAACTTCAATCTTATATAGGCATTGAATTGAAAATTCTAGCCGTTTGTTGATTGGCGTGAGATTGATGGAATATTTCCAATCAATTATGTCCATCATATCTCTTTTTGCCATGTAGGGTGTGTTGACTCAATCTTCAAGATATGGAAGGTTGATTCCTAACGATCTCTTTCCTTCTTTATGATCTATCGAAGATTCTCTTTCCAATCCCTGTTGGATAGGCTTCAGTCTTGACGTGGCAAGAGTATATGATGTGTAGGATGATGTCAGCTGGTAGATTGATGACTCAATCGATCTGGTGCCTCGCTGCAAACGTCGATCTGGTCATCGATCTGGTCGCTGTCTGTTACAACAGATCGATTCCTTTTGGCGTGAAATCTTAACCTTCATCCTATACTAAGATTGAGATTGACTTCTGTAGGAATATTCCTTTACATTTCAAGTCATCTCCTAATCTGTTCTATAACAAGATTCACTTTATATCTAGTGATCTATTTTACACGTAGAACAGTTCATAAATCTAAAAAAAATAGCTAAGTGTGTTTCGAAAGACCATCATCAAAACTAAATATATTAGGGTTCCCAACATACGATATACAACCTGTCGTGCAAAATTCCGGTAAAAAGAATTTCTTCTCCTTCCAAATTCTTCACAAGACACTTGTTAGCTGTGAATTCTACTCTCTTATTATTAGCACAAAATTGACTAATAGAGAACAAATTATGATTTAATCCTTCAACATATGATACATTAAAATTAGTAGTGTTACCAACTTGAAGATCACCATAGCCCTTTGTATATCCTTCAGAGTTTCCTCCAAAGGTAACAGTTGGTCCAATGCTCTCTTTATAGTTGATCAACAAATCTTTGTTGCACGTCATATGTTTTGAGCAACCGCTATCAAGTATCCACACCGCGCCCCGAGCTGTGTGCTTCCTTCTCATCAATCTCCTATCATGCAATGAAAAATTACTTAGCTACCCTACTGATAGAGGGTGCCTTATTAGTAGACAAAGTTCCTTTTGGAACCCAAACTTGTCTAATAATGGAAACATTCTGTGATGACCTGATCTGTTTGCCACTGAAGTCTATGTAGACTATTTGTTTCCTTTTGGCAGGTTGTTGTGTAGATACAGTTTGTCTCTTAGGAGCAGATGGTTTGGTAGGAGCAGGTGGTTTTCTCTGGTTGTGCGAGGGAGCAGCTCGCTGCTCTTAGAACTTCAGAGTAGGTAGATTTTTACCCCTAGCAGGTGGTTTCCTTTGTTGGTACCCAACTCCTTGAGTAGTATATTTTTGCACCCGATGGATTTGATCTTGGTAGTTCGTTTGCTCCTTGATCAAAATAGCTTGAGGTTGTCTCACATTCTTTTTGTTGAGATTAACTATCTTGTCTTTACCTTTTTCTTTGACAAACTTGTCCGTTGGTGGACCTTTGTCAACTCCATCAAATCCAAGTCTTGTATGATCTGCAACTCTTCTTTGCATGTCGTTGATAAGTTGAATTCGATCTTCTTTTTTGTGCACTAAGTGGTTGATCATGGCACTCAAATCATCGATTTTGCATTGAGCAGAAGCTTCTCGGCCTATTAGATATGATATCTTGGCATTCAAGGTTTAGTTCTCCTTGCTCTTGCTGTTGATTTGTCTTAACAGTGCGTTTTCTCTGTCATTGAACGCGCTGCTAATTTCCTTCATCTCTTGAATCGTGGTTGCCATTCTTCCATTTTCTTTTATCGCATGTTTGAACGTCTTGTTCAATATTGCATGATCTACAATGAGTTTGGTGAAGTCTTCGATTGACAGGTCATCTTCACCTTCTTCTTCATCACCAGAATTATATATAGTTGGATTAGAAAAAATTGAAACTTGGCAATTTACCTCTTGATTGTCGAGTCTGTTGTCATGGCCCATGAGACATTCATCCCATTCATCTTCACCTTCATCAGCTATGAAAGCTTCATCGTTTTCGGATGAGCTGTCCGACACGGGACTTGGAGATGATTGCTCTTCAGCTAGCATGACTTTCCTTTGCTCTTTGAGCTTTTTGTCTTGTTTGGCACGAAGCTCATCTCTCTTCGCTTTTGATATGTCGAGACAATCAGTCTTGATTTGTCCCTTCCTGCCACACTTAAAGTAAGAATATTCGAAGAGGTTAGCTTTAACATATGAGGTTGATTGTACCTCATTCTTGCGATCAAGTCGATCACCAGATCAATCTTTCCCTTTGAAGTTTCTGTTGTTATTTTCTTTGTAGAGCCATTTGTATCTGTTGGCTCTTACTTCCATTCTTTGGAATCTCTTTTCCATGAGAGAATACTCCTCGAAATAGTTTTTCGTTGGGTAATTATCATCATTTGAGCTTGATGATTCATTGACAACAACAGTTGGTGTTTGTTTGGTTGCTTCCTTGTCTTTAGCTTTAGCTTTGAAAGCTCTTTCTTTATCTTTGTTTCCTGCAGAAGATGGTTTACTCAAAGAGGAGTTAGATGAACCATGAATACAATTGATCTCGTACTCATTTCCACTAAGTAAATCAAATAAGAATCAGTGATAAGAGAGTTGAACTCTGGCATCATGGGATGCATAGCCGAGTAGATTTCCCAGTTAACAGGTGGAGCTCGAATAACTTTCAAGTTTTTCTCTCATTGAGAATACTTGTTTTTCTCAATCATGGCGATCTCAATGAGAACTTCAGTGAACCTATTCTTCATTTGAGCTATCGACTCTCCAGACTTCATTTTGAACTCTTCAAATTTGTTACAAGCGATAGACAGCTTATTTTCTTGAATAATATCCGATCCAAGGCTAATTTCTTTTAGCACGTCCCGCATCTCTTTGGCTGTTTGGAAATGTCTTATTTTGGCGAAGTATATGCCTCTAACTATGCTAGAGATTAGACCTTTAGCATAGTCATCGAGTCCAGCTTCTTTTCTTTCTTCTGCTGTGTATTCATCAATTGTCTTCTCCTTCTCGACTATGATTAACGAAGGACTAGGTCCAGTTCCATCATTTATCGTAGCGCTTCCTTTGTTCATTATTTTGATGGGTCCATTTGTGATGACCTTCCACATGTTGATGTGTTGAGCACGCAAACACATCTCGATTCTAAAGATCCAGTCATCATAGCCTGCAATGGAGAAATCCTCAAAAGCGCGAACCATCTGTCCTTCCATGACTAAAGTAGATGATTAGTTTAATGCAAGTGCTTTATGCTGTGAAAACATTTTCAAGATCTATCCAAGATGACCACACAGAGATTAACTCTTGTGAAACAGAAACAATGGTCAAAATAGACCACTGCTCTGATACCACTTGTTGGTCCTGAAAGAGCCAGATTGGTGTATGGTTAAGATATAAGGCTTAAGCACACTTAATAGATAAGATAACTTAGAATAGTAAAATAAATCTTCTTATTAGGAAGACTTAATCTTACTCAAATATAACCTTATGTGAAGATAAACGGTAGTCAAGAATAACTATAGTAGGTTAAGCTTGATTAATGTTGTGTGCGGAATTTGGTGGTTAATGCTCTTATTAATGAGAAAATGATTTCTTACTCGTTAATCTTTAACACAAAAGTTTTGTATGAAAGGGTATGAAGAATATGAATGAGAAGTAAACAAGAAATAAAGAACACAAGTAGTTAACATGGTTCGGGATAAACTTTCCCTACGTCCACGGATCGATTAAACCTAGATCGAAAATCCATTAAACTTTCTCCTTTCTTTTTACTCGTTGAGTACGAGCCACAAGAATTATCAAAACTAGATAACTTCTTATGATTACAATTCTTCTCCCTAAGATTAATAACTACAATCTAGGGTTATAACTTGATCAAGTCTAGATCCTAACTTGAGGTTTTGCAAAACTGTTTTTCAGAAAATAAACCTTCAAAAACTGTGAAACACTCTAAGAGAATTCTAGGATTGTGTTGGAGTGCTTTTGAACGATGAGAGCTTGAAGATTTTTGAGCAGAGTAATGGCGATTTGAATGTTTGAATTCTCGTACTCTTTCCTGGAAGTGAAGGTGGTATTTATAGAACCATGCCTGGAACTATCCGTTAGAGTGAGAGAGGAGTCCTTCCTCTTCACATTAATGGCTGCATTAATTGCATGGCAGTGTTGTTGAGTGACCTGTATCCCGGTAAGAAATTCTTCTTACCGGGATTTTGCACGACAGGTTGTATATCGTACAATGGAATGAACAAACTGAAACCTATCTTGTAATAAAATCAAGTACAGAAACCAGCTGGTTATGACACAAACGATTGAGCCACTTAAACTTTAAATCCATCAACAAGCTGGTGAAAGACAATCTAGTTGAAGGTCTACCTAATCAAGTCTATGACAAAGACCACATCTGTGAAGCTTGCCAAGCTGGAAAACAAACAAGGGCATCATTTCCAACTAAGGCAGCTCACTCAACCTCAAGAATTTTGAAACTCCTACATCTAGACCTTTTTAGACCTGTATCTCCATTACTCTCGTCGTGAAACTTAAAACTAAGTAAAATTAACATCAATAAAGCGCACACCTTATATTCTTCTCCTATAAAAAAACATAGCCCCCTTGAAACAACCAGTATCGCATAGACAAGAAATATAGTTGCAGGCTCTCAATTCTTTTTTACTCTGTTGTTATGAATTTAAATTAGGAATCATCTCAATAACAATAATTCGGTCATATGAATTTCAAAACTGATTTGTAAGTACCTTCAATTGAGTCATATCCATGACGCGCCACTTCATCTCCGGCCAGTCTCTCACATTCCTGTTTAGCATATCCATAATCACGTCCTTGGAGGAATCCACATTCGTTATGGAATGGTACCCGGCATCGTACAGGTGTTCGGAGAGGTTCGAGTTCCTGCACCCTGCCACCCAGATAATCACATCCTTGGCCATCTTTGTCTTGAACTCAGTGAAAAGCGGAAAGAGATTCTCGATGAATAATTTTCGGAGCAGCGGCCACTCGCCGTACCATTCCAAAGTATAATCGGTTTCTCCAATTGTTAAGATTTTTTTTAGAATTCTCCCGCTCCAAAGTATCTGCTACCGTTTCAAGAGTCTCACCTTGCTCCGGCTCGCGACTTTGGCCCGCCTCTTTTTTCCTGCTCTTGTTCTTGATCTTCTTCTTCTGCTTCGCCATTGTAACTGCTGTGTATTTGTGCGTGAAAATGAGTTTTCAGGTGGTTTGAGTGACGTCTCTATTTATAGGAAAATTACTTTTCAGAGCTCAATTTTGTGCGCTTTTTTTAAGTGTGAAAATAGAACTTTGATATTCTTTTTATTTTTCCTTTTCTTTAATCTCTAGTATTTTAATCTGTTCTCTAACATGATACTCCCTCCGTCCATGAAACAAGTTCCTAATTTGCCATTTTCGTCCGTCCACAAAACATCTTCCTACTTTAAATTTTCTATTTATGGTAATGGACCCACCACACTCTCTACGCACAACTCAATTTAATATAATACTTAAGTGGGACCCTATTCCACTCACTACATATCATTATTAAAGTCAAAAGCACTACATTAAAACCCGCACCGGGTCAAACTAGAAACTTCTTTCATGGACGGAGGGAGTATAATACTAAAATTCTTTTCCGGTTAACATTTTAATTATTAAATGTATTCTAAATTAATAATACTCCCTCCGTCCATCAAAATGGTTTAAGTTTTGCCATTTTGGGATGTCCACGAAAATGGTTTACATTTTAAACTTTCTTTTTATAGTAAGTGGACCCACCACATCCACTACACACAACTCAATTTAAAACAATACTTTAAGTGAGACCCAAACTCCACTAACTACTCACAACCAATTTAAAACTATATATGAAGTGGAACCCTAACTCCACTCACTGCATATCCCCATTAAAGTCAAAACACAATATTAAAACCCGTGCCGGGTCAAACAGTAAACCATTTTCATGGACGGAGGGAGTATTATATTCCGTTCCAACTAAGATGTGGCGTGACATTTTTTTTAGTACATCTTTTAACACATACATATTTAAATAATATATATCCATATCACTATTTTATACAATTTTTCAACTCTCTTAAAATTTTGTATCTAAACGTAACGCTTCATCTTAATCGGGACAGAGGGAGTATTATGTAGTCACTTGATTTATAAAATATAATATAATTTTATATTGTTAATTGAGATCATTAATTATATATTTACTTGAAATATGTTATTCTCTCCTACTATTATTGTGATACTTTAACTCAAATTGTGACTTTTTAATCATAGGGGACAACATGCATATTTGATAATGCATATTTGTTAATTTTACTTAATGGAGATACAGGTCTAAAAAGGTCTAAATGTAGGATTTTCAAAATTTTGATACACGCGCTGCCATATGAGCGTCTTGTTCCACATTTCACGCGATTTCTAAGTGCATTGCCATACTATGAATGATTCATCGTACTGCAATTTGATATTCTCGTACTTCATTCCTAAAAATATGTTGTTGATGTGACAATACACTGAATGGTTGACTTATGATAAATTTAGGTATGTCGACAGTCCACCATAGTTATTGTGAGGACCAGCTCGTTTGCATTTGATCTACCAGGTCGCTGTGAGTCGAGCTGCTCTTTCACAAGTTAGTTGGTTTGGTTTCCAATTAATATTTATGACTTCATGTTGAAGACATCTTGATAGAAAAGGAGAATTGAGGGACATATCGTTTTTGTGGAAAACGACTTGTTGAAATTTGGACAGCGGGCTGCTGAGAGATATTTTCTCTAGTTGTTCTTCCTCTTGAGATGTTGTTGGGAACCCTACAATGTAATAATGGTTTTGATAATGTCATTCGAAACAATACTTAGTTAAAATATGAATTCTTAAAACCAAGTAATTGATGTTATCTATTAAGGTACAGCTAAAGTATTAAAGAAGCAGATGGTATAATTTTACTATCTGTATTATTCTTATCAAGCTGTCCTGGACACATCAATTATGTTCACAAGGGTTAAAACTCATTGTAATGATAGCGAGTTATTTTGAACAGATCGAGTTCTCGATCTGTTCACAATATTAACAGCTCGCTGTCCCTTGCCTTGTATTGTTTTTTTTTTTCTAGATTAGATTTTACAAGATCAAAATTGTAAAAGGAAGTTTGAATTTTCAAACTTACTTATAATGATCTATCTCTATCTAGCTGTATAGGGAAGTCTTGAAGGGGAACAGCGAGCTGCACTTCTACAGATCGTTAAAGAACAGCGAGACAACATGCTTGTCTACAAAGAACAGCGAGACATACAAATTATCTATAAGAACAGCGAGACAACATGCTTGTCTACAAAGAACAGCGAGACAAAGCAACCAGCTAGAAACAAATATCGTAGGAAACGATATGCACCTGCTCATCAACAGCTAATGGAACAGCTAGAATTCATGGAACAGCTAGAGTTCATGAAACAACTAAAGACTGTGGAACAGCGAGACTTATGGACAACAGATCGTAATCTCAAAATCGACCTGTTCACTCAAACTTCTCCAAAGGTCAAAATCAAGAAGTACATGTTAATTGGGAATCAAACCAATTAACAAAATGTGGACAGCTCGTCTCAAAGATATTGTAGGAAACAATATGCATCTGTGGTAAGACAGCGAGCTGTTATAATCCACACCATTACTACGGTGGACTGCCGACATACCTAAATTTGTCTCAAGTCAACCACTCCGTGTATTGTCACATCAACAACATACCTTAAGGAATGAAGTACAAGAAAATCAAAATTCATGTACTAAGTATCATTCCCAGTATGGCAATACATTGGGAAATCTCGTGAAAGGTGGTAACCACTCTCATTTGGCAGCGCGTGTCTAAACATCACTGACATGCATTTAATGCAGCCATTAATGCGTTGAAAAAGGAAGCCTTCGTCTCCAACGGATAGTTTCTGCAAGAGGCTATAAATACCACCTTCACCTCCAGGAACGAGTACGAGAATTCACGATTGCAAAGCTCAAACTCTGCTCAAATATCTTCAAATATTCAAAGCTCTAAAAGCACTCCTTCAAGCTCTAGAATTCTCTGAGTGCTTTATTATTCTTTTGAAGATAGTTTCTGGAAATTTGTTGTTTACAAAACCCAAGTTAGGATCTAGTTTTGATCCAAGAGTTGTAAGATTTAGATTGTAGTTCTTCAATCTAAGAAGTGTAATCTCAAGTTGTTATCTAGTTTTTGATAAAACTTGAGGCTCGTACTCAACGAGTAAAAAGAAAGGCGACATAGTAGATTTCGATCTAGTTTTGATCGAGCCGTAGACGTAGGGAAAGTTTATCCCGAACCACGTTAAATTCCTTGTGTCCTTCCTTTCTGTTTTACTTTATTATCATATCCTTCATTCTCTTGCATTAACTTGGTTGTGTTAAAGATTGACTAAAGGAAACATTTTTAACTACAAAGAGCATTAACCACCGAATTCCGCACACAACATTAATCAAGGTTAACTTTCTTAAAGTTAATCTTATTAAGTGTTTCTTTTCACCTAAGGTTTATTTGAGCTAAGTTGTTTCTTCATTAAAGTGTGCTTAAGCCTTATACTTAAACTTTGAACAAGAAAACCTAAAAAGTTTGAATTGGTGTGTGGGGCCCCCCCCCCCCCCCCATACACCAATCTAGCTCTTTCGGGACCAATAGATGTCTTCAAGTATATAAGTCTTCTATCCTAGTTACAGCTACAGCTTGATTATAGGGACATATAGTAAATTTATCCATCTGTTCCTTTTACATTGTAGTTGTTTACAAACTAACTCTAGAAGGACAAATCATTATAAGTAAGTTTGAAATTTCAAACTTCTTTTACAATTTGTGATATGTAAAAATAAGTTCTAGGTATCTAAAACCAAGACAAGTAAGGTGGACAGCGAGCTGCAAGTATGAGAGACAGATCGTTATTTTTACAAAAACGATCTGCTCACAACTTTAAAACTCGTTGTCTATACAACTTAGAAACATCATAAAATTATTATTAAATGTTATTTCGAGAAACATCATCAGAACATAAATAAATTCGTGGGGTTCCCAACATATATAAATTACTAAAACATATTTATATATACTTTTTTGATTCATTTATAGAGACATAATTTAAGATAAATAAAACAAAGAATTGAAAATACAATAAAGTAAACAAAATAAAAAAATATAAGAATTTCCATTCAATATATATAATTTTATAATATATATTAATAAAAGAATAAATATAATTTTAAATAAAATTAAAGAAAATTAAGTATTGAAAATATGGAGAAAAAAAATAAAAAATATAGATATAACTAAATTTATATATAGTTTTTTTTTCTTCATTTATAATGTCATAACTTAAAAAATTTAAAAAAAGATAAATATAATAATAATTTATACACATTTTCATGAATTATATTTAATTACATAAAATATATAAAATAATAAATATAACTTTATAAATAGAATTAAAGAAAATTAATTATTGATAATATGAAGGAAAAAAAATTAAAATAAAATTAAAAATAAAAAGAAAATAAGATAAATATAATAAAAAAGATAAATATATATATATACACTCATCCCCAATGCAACTTGTTTAGTATGTTTTCGTCGTATTTTTAGTTTTATTTTCGAGTCTCGTTTCATGCTTTTAGTTTAGGTTATTTGGTATTTTGATTTGTTTTTATGTCCGGCTTTCGTAATTGCATATAGATTATTTGGTGTGGAAATTGGCATGAAATGGAGTTGTAACAATGAAGCTTGGATAGCATAGGATTAAAGTTCACCTCGATAGGAGTCCGTAACTGCAAACGGATCAAAAATCGGAGTTCAAACGAGGGAGAATGGGCCGAAATAAAATCGCTGCGCGCAAGAGGATCAGGGGTAAGCCCGCTGGGCGAGCCAGGCAGCTGGGACAGAACCAGGGTTCCAGCGCTCGCTGGGTCTGGTACTCGGCCGAGATAGAAACACGAGCCCAGCGCTCGCTGGACCCTACGCGGGCGTTGGACGTGATTTTTAGACGTGAAATATGTTTTTTAAACCCGATTTTCAGACTTCTTTTTAACCCCTTTTCGTATTTTCTCTTCTTAGAACCCTAGAACATGTATTTGAGTTGATTTTTTTGTAATTTTGCCTCGGGAAGAATTATTGAGGGCGAGTTTGACGCTCAATCCAAGATTCTATCTTAGTAAGTTTTATTTAATTCTTATCTTTGAATGTTTTATGGATTGAATTGTCATTCTCTACCTAAGATTTATAAATTCTTGATTATTTATTGATTGTTCTTGATTCATGTTACGCGATTTAACTTGTGATTATTTAATTGAGACGATTGGCTACCTTTTTTATTATTTGTTTATTGGTTGAGATCGAGAGATAATTCCAATAGAGAACTAAGGTTAAATCATTAATAATTCCAAATCGGAGGTGTAGGAATTATATTTGTTATTTATTTGTGATTTTCCTATCGTGTGATTCGAATACATAAGTTAGAATTGCGGCTTAATTATCGAATACGTAAGTTAGTAATTAAGCAACTATAAGAAATCATTGATTAATTTTGAATCGTTATTCTTAATTGAGAAATTCTTCTTAGGGTAATTTAATATGTGAGTCGTGGTTACTGTTTAATTAAGAATACGTAAGTAATTAATTACACTAACTATTAAGAAGTCCTTAATGAACGAACAATAACATGAATTTAGGAGCATGATTTAATTGATTTTAGATTTTCTTAACTCTAGGCCATTGAATCTGGAATCCCACTTTTTTATTCTTTATTTATTTCTTGTTTTTCATGCTTATTATTGATTAGAGTGTTTAAGATTTATATTTATTTGTTCTTGATAACACTTATGAGTAGAATCGTTCTGCTAAGCTTTCCGTTGAGATTCGATCAGGGTTAACTTGTCACATGCAATTGACCTCGTATATTTGCGAGAGCCTAGAGTGTACACATTTTAGAGTGGTAAGTTTTCCCGCCTGTCACGCGGGTGACTCGTGGAGAGCTTTAGGCGTTTTTGATTCTTTGTGTTATTTGTGTTTGTTATTTGCTTTTCTTGTTCTGTGTGTTTCTTATCGTATCGTATCATTCGTTCATACTTTATTTTATTTATTTTCTATTTGATATTTAGACATTATCTCCCGAAAGTTGCATTTGATTCGTTTGTTGTGGTGGCAGGTTGCGTATGCAGAGTAGGAATGACAAGCTTGCTAGCCAACCCAAGTGACTGAAAGATGAGATGTCATGTCGAGCTCGACACATTAAATGAGCAGTTTTTATTTTATTTTGGTTCTTTATTTATTTCCTGTTTCTTTTTTTGCTTTTCTTTTCCCTTTGAATAATAAATAGCATATTAGTGGCTTTAAATTTCAGGTGAGCGCGAAGCCCGACTTCTTCATTCTTCACCATCTGACTACTAGTAGTATCCGGGATATGGCGTATTGAGTTTTGTTTTTCGTTTCCCGTATTCATCATGATAGTCTTCTCTACCTTTACCTTAGCTTACTACGAGGGTGTAGTAACATTTAACTGTGGGGGGTGGACTTGCTTGTGTGTCTTTTTACTTTTTTTATTTGTTTATGCCTCCCTGTCTTGATTGTTTGTTTATTATCTAGCTTTTTTGATTGCATGCATATTTGATGATAGTCGTATATTAGCATGTTAAGCCTTGGTATGTGGTATGAATGGTGGTAGGACTTAGATTGATTTGACTTTTGATTAGGCTATGTTGTTCGATTAGACTTGTTTAGTGGAGCATGTTGCGTAGCTAGATAACTTGTGCGCAATCATGATTCAGATTATGAGTGATACTCTCTTGTCATTTACGTGTCTTATTCCCTTATTGTCTTAAAAAAAAATTAAAAAAAGTGAATAAAAACGCTAGAAGGGCGTAATATGTTGTCGAGTTAAGTTCGTAGGCTCTACTCCTCTTATCTTTGATAATGAGTATGTGAAACCACATTGGGATATTCTATGAGATCCATTGAAGTTTATACCCAATGATCAATTTCCTTAAAACGTTCTTGCTCGCCTTCTTAACAAAAAAAAAGAGATATTTAAGGGAATATGACTTGTTGAGTGCTAGGGAGATGTGAGATGTGTGTATATCATGATAGTGTACTTGTTAGATGGTTTAGTTAACGGGCAACACTATGAGCTTAATTGATTGACTATGTTTGATTGAGAGTTGAGTCTAGTTTAAGTCCTCGTAGTGAAGGTATGAACGGTTGTTGAAGCTTGCATGTTGATTTTCTACTCGACTTGAATGTGTTTGTTATTAGATTTTTGCTTGAGGACAAGCAAATGGTTAAGTGTGGGGGATTTGTTTGATATTTTTTTCGTCGTTCTTTTAGTCGTATTTTTTAGTCTTGTTTCATGCTTTTAGTTCATATTATTTGATATTTTGGTTCGTTTTTACGCCCGTTTCCGTAATTGCATGTAGGTTGTTTGGTGTGGAAATTGGCGTGAAATGGAGTTATAACGATGAAGCTTGGATATAATAGATTAAAGTTAATCTTGATAGGAGTCGTAACCACAAACGGATACAAAATCGAAGTTCAAACGTGGGAGAATGGGCCGAAACAAAATTGTTGCCCGCAGTAGGACCGGGGGCCAACGCCGGCTGGGACAGAAACTCGAGCCCAGCACCCGCTGGACCCTCCGCGGGCACTGGGCGCAATTTTTAGACTCGATTTTCAGACTTCTTTTTAACACTTTTCATATTGTCTCTTCTTAGAACCCTAGAACAAGTATTTGAGTTGATTTTTTTTAATTTCGCCTCGAGACGAAGGATTGAGGGAGAGTTTGACGCTCAATCCAAGATTCTATCTTAGTAAGTTTTATTTAATTCTTATTTTTGATTGTTTTATAGATTGAATTGTCATTCTCTACCTAGGATTTATAAATTCTTGATTATTTATTGATTGTTCTTTATTCATGTTACGTGATTTAACTTGTGCTTATTTAATTGAGACGATTGGCCACCGTTTTTGATTATTTGTTTATTGGTTGAGATCGAGAGATAATTTCAATAGAGAACTATGGTTAAATCATTAATAATTCCAAATCGGAGACATATGAATTATATTCTCTATTTATTTTGTGATTTTCCTATCGTGTGATTCAAATACGTAAGTTAGAATTGCGGCTTAATTATCGAATACGTAAGTTAGTAATTAAGCAACTATAGGAAATCATTGATTAATTGTGAATCGTTGTTCTTAATTGATGAATTCTTCTTAGGGTAATTTAATATGTGAGTCGTGGTTAATGTCTAATTAAGAATACGTAAGTAATTAATTACACTAACTATTAAGAAGTTCTTAATGAACGAACAATAGCATGAATTTAGGAGCATGATTTAATTGATTTAGACTTTCTTAATTCTAGGCCCTTGAATCTGAAATCCCACATTTTCATTATTTTGTTTATTCATTTATTTCTTGTTTTCTCATGCTTCTTATTGATTATAGTGTCTATGATTTCTATTTATTTGTTTTTGATAACACTTAAGATTAGAATCGCCCTAGTAAACTCTCCGTTGATATTCGACAGGAGTTAACTTGTCACGTGCAATTGACCTTATATATTTGCGAGAGCCACATTTTAGGTCAAATACAACTCGAAGCACCAATTAGTATTTTTGTAAAATTTGAGAATTATTTTGATAAATTTCACGGATTTTTTAAAGTTTGCAAATTATTTCATTTTGAAAGTTTCTCAACTTGGGTTTTTTGTATTTAATTTTTATTTTTATTTGTTTTAATATTAAAATAAAGTTTAAATAATAGTTAAATTAAATTAAAAGTGTCATTAATTAAAAATAATAGTTGATTAAAATTTAAAAATTACATTAAAATTAGAATAGCATTAATTAAAATAAAAAAACTAAAGCTATTAATCATATTTGCCTTGTATTTTCATCACCATCATCATATACATCTCAATTTATTCGGGAGTTTTTTAACCTATTTTTGATCGTCTAATTTCGTGTATTCATAATCATTATTCTCGTAGTTTCTCCATGTTGCATGATGATTTGGGCTTGATTTACGTTCATTTTTATGTTTCAGGATTACAAGCCCAATAAGTGCTTAAGTTGAAAATAGGATGAGAAAAGACCGCGAAATGACGAGAAAATAAAGAAAGAAGCCGAGATGGCAAGTCAGCGTCGCGGGACACATAGGGGCCACTGACATAGGCCTACGCTGACCCATGAGCGAGGCGCGCGAGAGGAACCGAAAGTCAGGGTCAGCGATCGTTGGCACCTCAGCGGCCGCTAATCCTAGCGGATGGTTCGGAGCAGCAGGCCAACGGCCCAACGGATTACCCGCAACTCACCGAGTGAGCGGTCGCTAACTTTACGTGACCGCTGACCTTTCATTCTCTATATAAAGGCGATACAATTTCTTCATTCGGGACCTCTCTACACACCTATTTTCCGAGTACCTCTCGACTCCTCATCTTAGAGTCGAGATTCATGACTTTTTAGCTTAGTTATTTTCATATAGTTCGTGTTAGTTTAGTCTTTTGATTTCGAATGATAGTCGTTGCAACATTCAACTCGTTATTTCAAATTTCGTTTATCGTTGTGGATTCAAGTACTTCAATTCAAGTTTATGATTCAGTTCGTTTTCAATTCAAATTTCGGGTTCGATTTATTTATTGAATTTATTTATGCTCTTTAATCTCTCTCTACCTCCTATATTCTTAACGAATTCAATTTACGAGTCACATTTACTTTAATGTTCTTCCATTATGAGTTCTCTTTATTTTTTGGAATAAGATTTATTACTTTCTTTAAATTCATGTCTTTAGATTATGCTTGCAATTATTTTTATTAGTCTAAGATCTATCTTTTATTGCAATTTATATTTTTCGTCTAGCTATAGAAATCTCCAAACAATCTTTTATTGCTTTTATGTTAAACAATGAACTAAATTTCTCCTCTAAGTCTTCCTTGAGAATATGACTTGGGTTTGCTTATTATTGTTAGACGATCTCATTAGATTGCGAGCGACTCAAAACAATTTTAGTCGAAACAAGAGTCATCTTGGACATGTCTTTCATCAACACTTTGTACTTCATGAGTTGAATATGATTGTTGGCGTCTGTCCAGACTCTAACACTCGTAAGCATAAATTGCAACACTTCATCACGTTTCTCGGGAGTTTTAATCAATTTACCTTTGGCCACCTTTGTACCCTTGGACGTTGCTCGGGCTCAAATATTAGGGTTTCTTTACCTCAAATCATATTTTATGTTTGACATTGTAACAAACTTGTTTTCAATTCCATTTTATGAGAATAAATTTTCATCATTAATTTGTAATTTATTTTCTATCGATTATTCTAATGCAAACAAGTTTATTTTCTACAATTGTAAATTGTGTGGTGGATCGATGATCACAGAAGGTAACATAGTCGGTTCGACAGTCTAGCCGAGAAATGTTGTGGTATCATTTCGATACGAGAGCTGCCTTAGTCGGCAGAATGATATCAGTTTGTATATGTTGTTGTACATGCTTGTGTGTATTGTGCGGTTTCAAAATGAGATAAGTTATTGGTGCTCATTCTAAGAACGAGGTCTTGAAAATTCCTTATTTCTTAATATGTGACGATGAAATTAGTATACAAGGTTAATATGCACTGCTTTCATTTGTTTGCACTTGCAGATTTTTCGCAACCCTATACAACAATTTTTTGGATAGTGGTGATTAATTTAACGAGAAGTACTCGACTGTTGTCACATGGAATCGCGTCTCGACAGAGTCTGGCTTGATTAAATTCTCGTGAGGCGTTCAAAAAGGTTTGTTACATAAGAAACTCAGCTGGTTGAAATTTATTTCATATATAACAATTAAAATCTGAATCAGATCATTCACGAATAAATATATTAATTGATTTTGAACTGTCAGAGCAAGCTCTTTTAATTAATGGATTAAGAATCTTAAACGCGGTAAATAACTTATTGACAAAAAGGAGGTTACATCTATAATTTGATTGGGTGCTGATAATTCAATATTTATCATATAGTGGAGTTGATAAATATTAATATAAGATATATATCATAGAGTAGCGCTCCACCGCCCGCGGTGGGCACATCTTAATGCGCCCGCGGTTGATGTGGCAATGCCACATCATTGACACATCATCATACGAGTCACTATATTTTTCGTTTTTTTATTAATTTTATTTTTATTATTATTATTTATTAATTAATATTAAACTATACCCTAACCAATAAACCCTAGTCGGAAAGTAATAATTAATAAAAAATATTTAAGTTTTAATATTTATCTACGTGGCATGCCACATCAACCGCGGGCGCATTAAGAAATGCCCACCGCGGGCGGGTGAGCATTTTCGATATATCATATTATATTTCCTAGAGTAATTAATGATAGTTAAATTGACTTGGTCATTATTATTAATGAAAGTCAAAGTTGATTGGGCCATTAATTAAATGAATTATTAAAGATATGATTGGACTTGATTTTATATTAGAAGGTTCTATCACATTCCTCCTTGAAATCATGACCTAGTCCACAACACATCTAAATAGAGGAGAGATAAGATGACCGATTTTTACATGCTATACAACACAAGAAATCAGCCACCACACAAAATACTATATATTTTTTGAAATTTAAGAAGGCATTTCAAACATTGATTTTCGATTCCTCCTCTTTTGATAAATTCGATGGATTATCACTTACACTATAGTTGAGTTGTAGATGAGGGTAATAGGCCAGAAGTCTCGGTGATTGAATTATGTTCAAGTTCTCGGAGAATGTATAATGTTATTCCGCAATTTATTTCTTAAAATGATGATTCCAATCCTCAAGCAACGAACTAGCAATAAGAGAAAGTATATTTATCCCGCATTTTATATCTTCCCGTATGTAGTATTTGAAAAATAGAATTGCATGTTTATTTAGTTATTAGATTTGTGGATCATGCGAATCGAGAGCCCCTCATCTGGGTTTCTTTGTTGGAAGGGTTTGAGTCGACCGAGAAGCATTCGCCTTTGTTGTTCTTGTCCCGTTTGTTGGACTCAATCTGATATCCAACATGATCGAAGGCAATTTATTGAAACTTTTGCGTGCTGCACAATATCTCCTTACAAAGGCGATATTGCATGTTATTATGTGATGGAACCCAGTTGAGGAGTTCTCGATTCGCACGATCCACAAGTTTAATAAATAAATAAACATGTAATTCTAAGTGCACATACCGCATACATGAATATATAAATTGCGGAATAAAATTATATATTCTCCTTAGTTAATCCACCACTTGAGGAGAGACGATTTGAATCGTCAACAACGAATAACAGTATGAGGAATCACGAATCGATCTGACCTTTGGAACTTCTGTCTATTTCCTTCACCTACAGTCCGACTATTGTATGTCCGTCGGGATTTATCAAGAGATGGTGAATCAAAAACTCAGCTCGAAATGTATCTCTATTTTCAAAAATTTCAAGTTAGTAGTAGGAATTTAATTAAATAAAATAAGAATCTAATTAGTGACTCATAATTTTAACTAAATATGAAATTAAAATATTATATTTTTATTATTTTAAGAAACGTGTCAAATATACGTGACAGTCCAAAAAAAAGGAAAAAGCATCTATATACGTGGCAGTCCAAAAAAAGGAAAAAGCATCTAAGAAAAAGGGAACGGAGGGAGTAAGACTGGAAAAATTATTTTTTATAATAAATAAATATTTGAATGCCATGTGGTTAGACAGCTGAGGTGAATCAGGTGATTGATGATAATATCCAAATTACTATTCTATTACCTGAATAATCTCGTCCATTGTTAAATGCAGAAGCTGTTACACTTACATATTGCCCTTCAATGAATTTATCCATATACACAGAACACAAATATAGTTGGGGTGGCAATAATAAGTACATGCAATAATGCCTTCTGAACATGTAGTATTAATCGAACTTGGCTAAAAGAGTCATGGTTAGGTTTTAATAGTAAATAACGACATAAGACTTGTATACTGTAGTTCATTAAATGGATTTTTACTGTAGTTCTTTTCTGTTCATCCATGAGAGATGACACTTGTTGGCATGATTCTATGTCATAAATAATTATGTACAAAATTTAAATGAAATGTAAGCCAACATAGGACATCATTGCTCCCTTTTGTTCACCCAATTGTATCCTTCGGGTAACTACCAAGAACCCGAATAAACGTCACAAACTCCTGCACAACAAAAACGAAGATTTTACTCTCACAAACTTGTCTTTGTTCCCTCTTTTTACATTATGTGGTACTATTAATTAAGCAACGGAGAGAAGAAGTTGAATACTGACCTGAAGATGCGCGAGCGCAAACTGGGCACGAGGTTCTGCCATAGAAGCTTCAAAATCAATGTAAAATAGGTAGTCGAAGTATCTGCAAGTGGATTTCACAACATTCATATGCCAAATTTCAAAGTATACAAAGTATTATATGTTCTTGGAGGGCTAAAAACAAGTAAAACGATCAAAGAACATTTAGCTGAATCACAACTTGCGCCTTTCTAATGCCCAGATACAAGTTCTAGCAGATGGCAATAGAATTAGAGGGTCTATTTCTAATCAGATTTGGAAGCATCTTATAAAAATCTGAAAATCACATTGTCATCTTCAGCCAATGCTGAAAAGGCCTGAAGTCAAATCGTAAACTGAAGAATAGATTCCCATTTGTAGAGGGTTGTGTAGAATAACATGGATCAACACACACTTACATGGCGCCTTGCTTGTTTGAGTCATCAAAAACTCTCAATGGCCGCCTTTTCTGTGGACGGCTCTCTATCTGTAATAACAATAAGAAATTATATGCAAACAATAATATGTAGCCAAAAGCAGCACATACGCCTGCTAAGATCAGTTACACAATTACCTTTGATAAATTAATGTCCCTCATATAAAACACAGCCAAAGCCTTGAATAGAACTCCAGGCCCTTCTTCCAGAGTGAAGACAATGCTAGTCTAGAATGGAAAGGAAACGCTTTCAAAACAAGTAGCAGAATATATGTGGCTAATATAAGAAAATATGAAGAAAAAAAAAACCTTATATGAACACTCTGTTCCTGGGATTATAGGTTCTCTTGCAAGTACCAGAAAACGGGTAATGTTGTCAGAATCATCCTGTTGTGGATCAATGAACTGAACTAATTAAAAAACTGTCACAGAATCATATCATGTTTCTTCTTTAATCTAATGAAATGAACAAATTAAAAGAAAAATAAGAAAGAGCAAGTGCCTTCAGCCAGAATAAGTATAATTTTAGAAGCTTTTATGAGCTATATAGGTTTCATAGAGATATCAGTTCCAAACATGTCAGCTGTGTGAAAGAAGAAGAGGTATATGATTTTAGTTAGAATTGTCAAATAGACAAAATGGGAAATATTAAGGACATTAATAGAATAAGATCTTTAAATTAGGCATAGGAAGATGCAATCAATTTGAATTCCTTTTAGGTTGTGTTTGCTTTCCTCAATAATAATAGATAATATGAGGGAGTATAAATTTATCCCACAAAGTAGGCACCCACATGTTTTATATCTTGTTTGATTTGCATTATAATATACTTGTCGACCCCTTTAAAGTAATGCTTTGAATGGTATAGGAGGTACATAATTGTACTCCATCCTTTTGGTATTATTTTATACCTTGATAAGGGATAAGGGGGCTACCCGAAATTTAATACGTTCTTCCCTGATTTTTTAATGCATAAAAGCAAAGAGGAATAAGTCAATTATCCCTCTTTTCCCTCTAAAGCAAACGCACCCTTGAAGTTTAATATAAGTGATGAGGGTAAACATGAGACATTGAATAGACCATGATGTAGAGGTGCAAAATATCAGTGAAAACTATGTCACTTAATTATTTTATGATTATCCACAAACACGTGAAAGTTTAATGCCATGCACACACATATGCAACATAAATGTGTCTTCTAAAACATTAGAGAACTACTCGTCCTCTTCACCTCCCAAAGAGGCAGGAATAATATAGAAGGGTTTTTCATCTGTTGAAGGGGTCAAAGTCAGCACATACTCAATTAAGGTACAGCAGGATTTTACCTGTAACATTAATTATTACAGCACGTAAGGTAACACTTTCATGTGCATGCTCTAAATGTGAAAACTCTACAGATATTCTGCACTGATTAGACAGATTACGAATGCAGTGGTACTACCATATGATCAAGGCAATATAACAAAACACTCTGTTCAATTGTGCACAAGCTTACTACATTTATAATTATAACAAACACCAGTGCATCTATTATGACTTTCAGTTAGGTTTTCCGAATAAGGTAACAAAATCTTTTTTCTAATTCATTATAATTATATATGGACCTATTTCTGTAGATTTTATGGAGTAATCAAAATGATGTTTCAGAATTTTCAGTATAATGGTTCACATATCAGAAACACTTGTTTTGTCCAATCTGGTAAAAACACTTCACTGTTAAGCAAATGCAAGAGACAGATTCCAACCCAAGATTATTAATAGCCTTTAAAAATGGAAGTAAAACAGGGCAAGAAGGTATACATTAAGGCAACAAGCATGATCTAAAAAGCAAGGAAGTGAGCCGAAGCATTAATAAAAGGAATAGAATGAGAACTATAATACATATACACTTGGAGCACTCAAACAGAACTCTCACCTGTATTCCTTCAGCAAGAACATTGAGTCCATAGATAGCTGCTGCTCGAGCACTTGCAATTGCTCCCGTCTGTCTCACACCTTCAGAGGCTACCATCTGTTTGATGCAAATGTGACAAAACTAAAGTTGCACAAGAGCACAAAACAATGGAAAAGATACCTGAGCGGCAACAGCGGTATCAACTGCATTGATCCTGGTTACACCGATCTTGTTCAGAATCTTTCCGCATTGATCAAGTGCCTAAAAAACCACCATACTCGTTAATTGTGTTCCTCACGAGGCGGTGTGAGGCGTAACCTCGATGTGTAAATCATAAATTCACATATAAATTATAAGCAAACACCACATTAAAATCATAATCAATCTACTTAAAGTCTTAAATTTAAGCATAAGTTGTTTAATTAAAAGAAACGAGCCAACAATAATTGTTGCTCATTGATGCTGTTGCTGGTGCTTGTTGCTGCTGTTGTTGCTCGCTGCAGGCCTACAGCCGGGGAGAGGGTGCAGGAGATGGTGCGAGAGGGAGAGGGCGTTAAGAATGGCGTGAGAGGGAGAGGAAGAGAGCAGGCATACAGGCATACGTTACTTCGGGACTTAGGGTTTTCATCTAATTTTTTATTAATATTTGTCAGTGTTGTTAAATAACCGCCATGGCATGGTTATGGCAGATGGCACCGCCATGGTATGACATGGCATATTTTTACGGCGGCCATGCCTGTGGAGATTATGGTGGTTATGGTGGGTTATGGGGATAATGGGCCGCCATTTAGTTATTTAGGTGGCTGACCCGTTGACCTACCAGTTGACCCGAACCAACATGATTTTAAGTCAAATTAGAGTTTTACATTCGTTATCAGTCGCTGTTTCTCAAACGACTCGGCTCCACTGCTGTAAAATCTGGCGACCTACGGCAGTGGACACCAACGGCCGAAATCCTCTGGCAACCTCTGGCGACCTGCAACAGGTGAAGAGGAGGAGAGATTTTCTTCATTGGATGATAAAGAGGAGGACGATTATGTTGGAGTTGATGACGAGAATTAGAGTTATTTGACATTAATTTAGATTTAATTGACTATTTCTATTTTATGGTTATGACTTTATGTTTAACTATTGTGGTAAAACTTAAGATATCATTTTTTTTATATTTTTATGAATTTATTTTCTTTTTTCCTTTTACATCTATAATTTTTATTTAATATTTTATTTATCGCCATAATTTGCCACGCCGTCCGACATAACCCTTGTAGCAGATTTTTGGCAAACAGGCATAACCTGTCATCTGCCATTTGGTAACTTTGATATTTGTTTAATTAAAAGCTCAAATGAAATTAGATCTTTAAATTAAAAGCTAATGCTATTTTGAGACCAAAAACACAAACTATTTTAAAAAGTCCATACTATTTTGATTACACCAAGGTGCGCGCCTCGGCAACGCCTCAGACTATCCTAGGCGTGCGCCCTCCATATGGGCAGGCCGAGGCGGTGCCTCCTAGGCGTTTTCTCAGTACCTCAGTCCGAGGCTCGCCTCGAGGGGAGTTTCAGTAGAGTTTTTTTTAACAATGAATGCCATAAATATTTTATCTTGCACACTGATTACACCATTTCCATAAGTAGTGTCACTTTCATATTATCATGCTTAGGATTCAAGACTCAGAAATGATAATTACGGCATTACTAATTAGTAATTACTTAGTCAATACAAAGAACACTTTGGAGTGCATGCAAGTAATAGACACGAAGGGCATAGATGACCTGTGGGTGGCTCAAAACGTGCTTTAACTCCTCCTTTCTAATCCCATGTAATCCTAGAAGACAGTGACTGACAATCAACTGAACTTCCCCAACTATGTGAAGCCTATGGCGAAGCAACAAGTCATAATTACGATGAATGCTTCCACCAACAGAATTTTCAATCGGGAGTACTGCTTTGTCCACCAACCACAACTCAACTGCCTGAAAAGGGAAGCCAACAGAATGAATGCTTAACCAAAAATACGATGAATGTAGAAGTACTAAGGAAATATGATAACCTTGAACACATCCTCAAATTCATCACAGGGAACAGTCTCACTCTCTGGGAATGCTTTTAGTGCAGCAGTCTCACTATATGCTCCTGGAATCCCCTGGATGATACGAAAACCAATTTGATCTTAGCAAAATATGTGAAAAATAGGTAACAATAATAGCAGAATTTACGCACCTGATAAGCAACGCGTGACTTTGTACCATGAGTAGAAGAAAGACCGGATGCAGACAAGGGTTCTACAATTAAAAAACACTATCATGAAGATGCATATAAGAGGACAAGATTACTTAAATACGTCACATGCATATGATACAATTTGTTTGAGTACATCACATGAACGAGTAGACATACGACTGGTTAATTACATCGAGGGGAAGCAACGATTCTTGTCAATAATTGGCATATTACCAACTCTTATCATAATTTTTTTTCTATTATTTACACTTGACGAGATGACATACCCACACTCAGGATCTTTTTCACCGGTTCTCCTTAGAAACATGCTTGTGAAAAACATTAGAATCATTCACAACATCTGCTGATCACTAACATATGTACTCAAAAGTAAGGCATACCCCAAAGAAAAATTATAAACATCACGTGGCCTAACAACACCGATCAGTAAAGCAAGATTCCCATCTCTATCGTAACATACATTACAGTTCAGAAATATAGTATCAGTAACCGTCATTGTCATTGCCAAGCAAAAGGAATTAATTCTTTAACACGATCCTATACTCGAATATTTTCAGCTAATCAAAAGATTCCCCCTTATTAACAACTCCAAAGAATGTGCTTAACGATTCCTAATCACACATCTTCCATTTAATAAAGACCAAAATCAGTAACAAAAAACACAACACTTATATCATAACAACTGGAAGATGATTTTTTACAAAAAATAAAAATAAAAAAAATCGGGATTCACTCACTGGGTAGGGCGTTCAAATCCTTGTGAAATTGCGTTGAAGGGGCAATCTGACTGGGCTCTCGAACAGCATCCGGAGATGAAGGGATCTCATCTTTCCTCAGCGCCCAGCATTCCCATTCTCTCCGAATCTTGAAATTCAAGCAAGCATCTGAAAATCCGAATTTAGAATTGGACACAGTTTTCATGTTAGCAGCACCCAAAGCCGAGAAGGGCTCGGGTTTGAGAGGCCAACAGGTTTTGCTGCACCAATCCCGATGCGGAATGAGACACTCATAGGAAGCGAGATTCATGAGAGCGAGAGAGACAGCGAGGGAAGCAGTTCACAAGTCTATTACTTTGGTGTGACTAATTTAGGAAATGGGGACACTCAGTTTTCGTCAGCAACAGCAAATGTAGACTGGGGGCGGAGAGAAAAGGAGAGGTGGTTGAGAAAAAAATGTGGATTTTACGCTTTGTTTAGTTGGTGTGTTTATTTCTGCATAATCTGTATCTGCATGTGCTGATATTAAGGGGGAAAGGTGGTTGAAGAGGATGAGGATGATGAGTTGTCGCCGGAGAAAGACAAAGCGGCGACACCTCTCTTCCTCACCTCTTTCAGCACAACTCTCCTATTCCTATACACTCACTTCTCTAATTACTACTAACATTTACTCGCATCGCATGTGCTTCTTTTACATTTTTCTTTTTTCTTTATTCTATTTTAAAAAGGTTAAAAAGTAACCATTTTCTTTATTTTTCTGAAAACAACAAATTTCATTACGACTTTTGAAGCTTTCTTTACTGACTCTCATGTTTGTCAAAAAGAATATTAAAATATGTATGGAGTTGGAGTTGGGGTGGTGGTGGTGCAAGATTAGAATGGAAAGGTGATTGTGGCGATGGCTAAACCATTGAACACGATAGTCTCAAAGGTTGACATACTTTTTGTCAGGGACTAAGCTAGGGCTAGGCAGAGGGGTATTAGCCTCCCGTACGATTGTTTAGAAAAATTTGAGACATATTTGTCATTTGATGCTTGATTTATGAAACTCAAGTATTATACACAATTTTAAGAAGATAAGTTACACTAAAATGGTTTAGGGTTTGATTTGATAAGAATTTTAACAATATGTATTGAGAGAATGTGTAGTTAGGGAAGTATATATTGTTTTAAATTATATTGTGTTTAGTGAGTGAAGTTTGGTTTCACTTGAATTATTATTTTTAATTGAGTTGTGAGTATTCAATTTATTGTATTCATTTATAAATTATAATTTTGAAATGTAAAACATTTATATGGACATCTAAATATGACAAAATGTGTACTTTTTGTGGACGATGGAAATATATTTTTAAAAAATAGAGGTTAGTATTTTAAAAACAAACTTTTTCCTTTTCGAAAAAGTGTTGTCTTTAGTTGAACGGTCTTAAAAGTATACTTGACCACTTTTAAGGTGACACAGACAAAGAACAATTGTCTACACCAGTTCCTAATATGCTTTGGTTATAAGCATCCACTTACAATCATTTTTAATGTTTGATTTTTTTTTTTTAATATTTCGTGGATATGGATGGTTATGGGTCTATTACCCGGTCCATATTCGGTAGACCAAATTTATTTTTACAGATTTGGGTCGAACAAATTTTGAATTCGTTGGATTCGTGTCGGATCTAGACTTATCTCTCAAATATTGGATCTGGATTTAAAAAAAATTTCTAGACCCAAATTAGGTCCAGATCCGGTCCGAGATTCGAAAATAAATATATTAACTATAGTAATTATATAAATATATATATATATATAAATAATATTATTTTAAGTTTTAATTGTTTTTACTTGCAAAATTAGATTATTGGTGACATTAAATGCAGTAGTTGTGTTTTTATATCTCAAAATGTATCATTGTCTATTTGTTTCATTATTTTGTCTATTTTAACTTAACGATAATTTATATATTTTTATTTTATTAACAAGTATATAATGAATATCACATACTTGTTGTATTATTATCGAAAATTCTGACGACGATGGAGAACAAATTGATTTCATTGACATTTTAATTTTATTAATTATTTATGCTAATGTAAAAGTGTTTTTTTATTTGTATAGGATGTTGGTGATTTTGAAAGTAGTAGTAATATTTGTTTCCAACTTATTTTTTAAACTGTAGTACGTGGCGTTGTTGAGTCCAAACCCACTGTCCGATAAAGGGATTCAGTATTGGGCACGAGGAATTTTTCCAGCCAATATACTTACAGTTTATTAAATAAACTAGTTCGCAAGAGTACGAATTCGTTGTATAAAGGTAAGTTGATCCTAAGTCGTATTCTCAAGGAAGGCTAAACAGGGCTTTATCTATGTTGCAGAACAGAAAGCAATTAAAAAGAAGGGTTTTGGAATCTATCTAAGCGAATTAAAATAAAGAATTTAAAATACGAATTACCTAGGCAAGAATTAAGAAAGCAATTAAATCTTAAATCTAAGAACGAAGAATTAAAGAAACTGAATTTAAACATGCTTTGAATCGATTAATCAACATAATTGAAAAGGTTTGGATAAAGAATTGGAGATTAATCAAAAGCAGAACAAGAAGAAAATAATGCAGAAGAAGAAAGCAATAAAGAACTCACGGGAATGAAAAGGAAATACTAAATTGAAATAAGTCTCCGGGTTTGAATTACGAACGAATCCACAATATCCAACGTAAAGAACTTGAACGGAATGAAAATCTAGCTAACAGTGTTTTCTCTTGTGGTCTAAACCCTAGACTAGAAAATAAAAACGTGAAGTAAAAACTGGTAGAAGAGTCCCCGTTCTGCATCGCGGAGGAGGTTTAAATAGGAGAAGAAACAATCCGCCTGGCTAGCGCTCGCTAGGGGGTAGCGTTCGCTACCCCCAAGTTCTGTTTTTCCAAGGATTGAAGAGGGGTAGCGGGCGCTAAGGGGTAGCGCTCGCTACCCCAACGTTCTGTTTGGGGTAATGTGAGGGTGGCCAGCGATCGCTGGGGGCTAGCGATCGCTGGGGGGCTAGCGACCGCTGGCCCCCAGTTCTGCCTGCACCCAGCGCTCGCTAGGGGGCTAGCGACCGCTAGCCCCACGTTCTGATTTTTCCACGCCTTTTCTTTAACTTTTTGTCTCGTTTCTCTTCTCAAGCCTTCTTAACTCCTTTATATCGATCTTCACCTACAATGTAACATAAAAAGGACCCAAGCATCAACTTGATCGATAAATACTAATCCAAAACACGAGAGAAACGAGACCAAAAATGTATAAAACAATATTGTCATGCCCCCATTTTACTATGCTTGGTAAAATTTAGGAAACGTGACTCGGAATTTAAAACGGACAATGAAAAGATAATGAAAGTACTGATTCTTGGATGAAAACATGGAACGTACTCCAATAAGTTCAGATTTTAACAAGGTTCGGCTACTCGAAGCCCAATAAAGGAAACGGTACATAAGTCATTGTTTAGAGGAAAAACTTGAATGGTTCTGAATACGGAAACGAAAGTCTAGCAGCGGAAAATCTGGATTAATTTCTAGATTTATATGTATGACGACATATAAACCACCGAGAGTAAAAGGGAAAAGTTCGACAAAAACCTCCGTTGAGCATTCCACTTCGACATCACCTCTTAACCTGCACATTTATAAATATATGCAAGGCTGAGTACAAAAGTACTCAGTAAACACGTGCCGAAATCACATTCGTACAAATATATTTGCCATTGTCGTAGCACAGTGCAACATAGGGATTTTTGTCACTAAAGTACCTATGTTCACTAAAATTCTTGTGTGATTTTAAAAGTTTGACTGCGCAGTCTAAGTTCTGGAGTAATCATACATATCTGTATTTCTGTGTGTCGGGAAGGTGGCCACCTTCCACGAACACCTGACCGGCCAACCCGCTTAGATGACTCACGGTCGTTGTGTACACTAGTCCAAGGAAAATAACAATCCTCAAGACCCGAATTCGATTAATTGTTTCAACAGATACGCATCATACCAAAAATAAATATTTCCGACAATGCAATACTTCATTAAAGAATTTCTGAGACGAAAATAGTAATTTGGTACAACGCATACGATTTCATTTATAAAAGTAAGCCTTCCTGAAGTGCTTCCTCGTTTAGTAAGATCTTGAGTCTTTGATGTCTAGAGCTTTCCCTTTTGCTAAACCTTAATCGAAATTACGAAAAGATACTCATCGTGAGTATATAATTTATTTAATCTAAAAATGAAATAATATTCTATTATTTCATTAATTTCTATAATCTCTTCACTCGATTAATATTCGAGTGCTTAACGATTTCGATAACCCTTTTTAGTACTTTAAAACATCCTTTGATTTATTCATTTCTTAAATCTTATTGTCTTTCCCAATTAAGTTAAAAATGGGGATTATGATTATTCAAGATAACTTACTTGAATTAAATAAATTCTAATTAGAAAGTTTAGTCAAGGCTCTATTGGGTAGTATTAATTTAACTAATACTATTTAAATCCAATCCTTTTTGTTACTAATTTAATCCAAGATTCATTTTATTAAACCATTGTTAAGGGATAACTTAATCCATTCCTAATACCCAATCTGGACTCATTCTATATACTCAATAGGCCCAATAATTATTTAAAATCGAGCCCAATCTATATCTTGTTATTCAGCCCACTAGATTTTAATTGCTTGGCCCTTTTGTTTTATTCATTTTGGCCCATTCATCATTTTATTATCAGCCCATAAGATTTTTTTATTCCCAGCCCATGCGACACTTTCGTTCCTAACCCATTTGATCAATTCATTTCTACACACAGGTCAGAACCCTAGTTCATACGCCCGACTCTTCTTTTCCTCCCTCGTCTTCTCGTTCCTGCCTTTTCTCTCAGCGATTCCCTTCACTCTGCTCCTTTCTCCGACCCGAATCCTTTCTCCGCTTCGAATCCTTTCTCCCTCTCCGTCCCCCTTGCTTTCTGTTCATCACCCTCTTCACTTACCGATGGTAGAACAGTTCACCCTGGGGTTTCCAGTCGCCATTTACACTATGAGGTAGTCTTCTCATCTCTCTCCCTTTCCAGATTTTTAGTTTTTTTTTAGATTTGATTCACTTTTATAATTTCTCAAATTTCTGTATCTTGAAGTTAATTGTGTGAATCTGCATGTTTAGATTTAGGTTCTTCTTCTAAAATTGTTTTTAAACTTCTAAATCTTGACACTCTGTTTTCTCTCTCGATTAATTAGCGAGCTGATTTTACAATAGGGTGCTTGTCGGAGCTTCTTAGACTACAGTCCTTGGCCCCTTTTTTTCTTCTTTCCAGGTAATCCTTTGGTTCTTATATTTTTTTTTTGATTCGCATGCATGTTCTTTTCTCCTTCCCAGTTTTCGCTTTTAAATATTTAACAGTCTCTATTTCGAGTGTGGGGTTCAAACTCTGGAATCTGTGTATTTTAGATTTTAAATTTACTCATTTCATGTATGATCAGATTCTCTTCTTAGTTTTTTTTTGTGTTAAACATTCTGTCTAAGCATAGTTTAATTCTGCATCTGTCCTGACTTCCTTCTGTACACTAACACACATATACAGGTATATTTAGGCTCTTAAATCAGTAGGCATATGTTTCAAGTTCTAGAATATTTTTGAAGTTCTATCCCCTGCATTCTTAACTAAGTTTTAAGGTCTTACTTAACACAAAAGGAAAATGTAAAACTGAATTGCTTATGATCTGTGTTTACCTCAATACTTCTAGGAATTCTGAGGGGGGGATGATTTGGGGTAACTTCTTGGGGTGGGTAGAAGCTTTCTCAGTAAAGGCCTTAGTGTAATGGAACTGATTTCTTTGAAAAATAGAGAAGTGTTTTTCCTATAAGCTTCTATGCGTATAAGTAGGAAAGCTGTTGGTTGCATTCGTTCTACATATCATCTACCTAACTCTAGCTGCCAAATTCATAGACTGCAAACTCAAGTAGTGCATTGAAACTGTATTCTGAAACCATTGACTTTTGGGGTATCTATTAATGTGATCTCTATATCTTATGGTGCAGAGACAGATTGTGGAGAGTAGGAAGAGTGCAGGATTATCTTCCTCGCTTTGCAGCCATGCTGCTCTCAATTCATT
>JAPKLX010000103.1:401617-437650 GCA_026898415.1 Leonotis leonurus
CTGGTCTAAACAATGCCACGTACTGACAGTTACAAATAAGTTGAAACATAATGCTAGGTAATATACCATTCTATAGTATATAATTGTGTTACCAATTATCATAGACTCTTCTAGGTAATCAAATTAGTATCTAACTAAAGTTTCATAATTATAAACATTTGACTTGTCTTTGCATAGTTTTTAATTATCAAAACTCTATATCTCCCAAAACTTTAATCTAAAACCCTTCTTAACTAAACTTGACAATGATTAGTTAATAAAATTTTTCCTCACAACTAAAGTATAGTATCTCAATTATTCCATTAATATATATATAAACATCAATAATTAGTATCTAACTGCTTATGTTATAGAAAGCAATTCATGGTTTAGTTTGCACAATTATTCAAAGATATACTACAAAAGTTACTAATATCGATTACTAATCGATATCTTTTTGTATTTATTACGAAATTTTCTCGAGCGAATTTTTCGGATACACAAAATTAGTATGAAATCCCTTTTTTTCTACGGGTCATTACAAATATAAAACATTTTGAGCTCAATAATTATAAATATTGATTCTTACAATATATTCATTTGAATGATTATGTCATTTTCATGGTGTACAAACTTATATTATTTGGGTGATGAAAATTTTAATGTTTGAATATTTTCAACCTAATATTTTTTTCTCAATTTGAATATTTATTTAAGAAAAATATGGATCTGGATCTAGACCCGTGGACCCGCAAATCCAATGAATTTGGGTTTGGGTCTAATTTTTTTAGATTTAAATGATCTGTACTGAATTTGGACAAAACGAAAAAATATGGATCCAAAATTTGGATCAAATAAAATTCGGTCCAAATCCGGCGCATTGTCACGCCCCGTCCCTCTGTAATGACCCGTAAAATTTCTTCTATAGATTGGTGTATCGAAAATCGGAATAATAAAATTTCGTTCTATAACTCGTATTTTGTCAATTAGCTAATTGATATTAGTAATAATCGTTTACACGCACAGTATAGTCTTTAAATTAATTGTGTAGATTGTGGTGATGACTAATTCAAGTAACGAGCAAAATAATTATTTGGGTGCATACTCGTAAATTAGAGTTGTTGTGTTAATGAAGTTCTTAGCTAGGTTTTAACAAGTAGAAGTGTCATTATATATTAAAGGAGATATGTTTATCTTTAGCGATGTAAAGACATTTGGAAAGGATTATGGTTATAGTTCTATTAATTGAATAATTAGAGTCACAAGTGAAGATTTATAGTTATAGGATTATAGTATAGTAGTGCTATGAAGCTTATGCTCTCTTATGGGTATAATTAGAAAGTAGTATATTAACCATTGCTGCTAAGTAGAATAATATGCATCTTATTTAATGATCAGAGAATAGCTTGTGATAAATGGTATTATATAGAAATATGAATTTTGCAATAAACCAAGGTATAGATATTATGGAATGCAATATGTTTCACTCACCATCTGCACGTGTATTACATATTATAGCATAGAAAGGCTATTCCAAAGTCAGAACTATTGTACATTAGGAATATAACATATTAAAGATATAGCTATTGAGCTATTAAGTAGGGGAAGGAAATGACAACCAAATCTGCTCGGCAGATTTGTTTCTTTAGAAGTAATGGAGGAAACAATTGTAATGCACCCAGAGTATCACAAACTCTGTTACACCATCTGCTGAATAGAGTAGGGAGGCAGACAAATTGAAGGCAAGAGCATTGGGAGCAGCCGGTTGCAAGTAGAAGAAGGATCATATTGCACTCTTCCTACTCTCCACAAAATTCATCCCTGCACCACAGTAGACAACAACACGTTTAGATGCATGAGAAGTCAACAAATTCAGAACTTATAATCAAAGCAACCACTTGAGTTTAATCTATACTTAGATGACTAGAGTGAGTTATGTAAGGGGACAAAGGATGTAATAGCAGTCCTTCCTACTTAAAAACTTAGAGACTCTTCATAGAAACCCTTCTCTCTATTCTCCAAGTATTCAGTTCTCCCAAACACTAAATCCCACGAAGAAGCCCCTGTCTACCCCAAGAAGCCCTCAAGAGTTTCCATTCAGAAATCCTATCCGCTAAGGAATATTGCCCATTCAGAAACTGCAGAGATAGTAAGGTAGAATAGATATTAAGTTTCAGTTTTTAACCTTCTTATAGAAATGGGTGAAGAGTTTAAAAGGGTGTTAAGCATTCAGATTTTGCAAGTTTCTAGCATTAGCTTTAATCAGTGTATTCTCCTTTTTCTTCTCAGAAGACAACTTGGAGGTTTCATAGCTGAGTCCTAAAGTAAGAGTAAGCTCTCTTACTTATATCTAATTGTGTGAATGAAATATAGAATTATGTTTAGCCTGTTTTTTTTTTTTTTAAGAAAAGAAAACCACAGGGAAACAAAGGTTTAACCTTAGAGGCCTTAACCTAGTTCTTAAAGGTTAGCATGCTGTCCTTTTAAGTAGAATACTTACTAAAAGAATGAATTTAGTTTTCTTTTAGCCAGTGACTTAAATTAGCAATTTGAGAAGCTTTTAGATCTTAAGAGTATAGAAGTCAGCACATAAACTCCAGAATATGCATATGCCTGCAGATGCTAGAATAGACCACATATTACTTACGCATGTAGTTGCTGAATTTAGGAATAATCCTGTTATGTATCAAAATCGGTTCCCAGGAATAAATAGTTCTGCTACCTCCTTAAATAGTTAAACAAAATTTGGTTAAGTAAATCTCCAGAACATAATCTTACACCCTAAACCTTCAGAATTTGAAACCCAACTTAAAGTTATAAAAATCACAGAAATTAAAAATAAGGAGTTTACCCCACAGCAACCAATCTTTAGAAAACTTCCCACGAATAAATCCAGAACAGACCAGCAACCAATATCAAGGTAACCCTCAGCCAGGAATGAAAACGGAAGCAGGGTTAGAGTTCAATTAAACCTCTAAATCGAATCAGAATCTGAAAATCCAAATTAGACTGAAACTTATCCCATTCTTCCCAACTCGTGAGTAAAGAAAGAAGCTAGGCCAGAAGCAGAATGAAACTATAAATTTTGACCTACCAAATTAAAGTAGAAGCTGCAGAGATTCAATGTGGAAGCAAAATTCGAAATACAACCTTGTAATAACTCTAAAAAAACAACAATTAGAAGAAGAATTTGACATGCAGTAGGGAATTATAAAAATGGAAGAAATGACCTAGGCAAAACCGAAGCTTGCAGCCAGAAGCAACTCCGACCACCTCACCATCCAAATCCCCTACCAATTTGAGAAGAGCAGAGAATAAGCGATTGAGAAGCTAAGAAAATTTCAGAAGAGAAACTAAATCCAAACATACAAATTTCAATTTTGAAATTAAGAACATATAGAGACAGAAATTTTGAAAAGAAAGGGGGGGGGGGGGGGCCCTTCTTTAAAACGAATTGGAATTTCTAAACCTAGGAGGAAATTGAAAGAAAGTAGAAACTTTACCTTGAATTCGCTGGAGAATAGAACTCGCCGTTGCAGCAATCGAGAAGGAGCGAACAGCAGCCGGGAGGGAGAAAAAAAAGCAGATCGTGAAGAAGAGAAAGCAGATAGTGAGAAAGAAGGCGAAGCAGATCGTGAAGGAGAGGGAAGCAGATCGAGTAAGGGTTAGGAAAGGTTAGCACATGAATCTTAGTGGGTGGAAATAAATTGGACTTAGGTGATGTAGAAGATGGGCCAACAGAATGGGCTATAGGAGAGTAAAGACCAATGGGCCTTAGATTAATTCTATTGGGCCGAGAAATTGGAAATCCAATCTGGGCTAAATCAAATAAACGGGCTGGGTTCGAAATAAAAATCTAATCGAACTGTAAAATACTTACTTTGACGGATTAATGGTTCTGTTTCATAAACGTGCAACAAATAAAATTTGATCGAACTAAGATCTAATTCAAAAAAAAAGTTAATTTAAACTATTTAAATCCTAGAATCTTAGATGTTAATTAATTTGGACTAATTAGTTCCTTAATTAGATTTATTAGATAGAATGACTTAGAGGTTATTAAAGAAATTCGGTAAGCGTGTTAATTATTGAAATCTTTAAGTCTTCTAAGTTGATTAAAACACTTGAAACTCGATGGTAGAATCGAGTAGAGATCAGAGAAATTTATGAAATAATAGCGTATTATTTCATTTGATTTTAGATACGTCAATTAATACTCACGAAGAGTATCTTTCCTCTTAATTACGATTAAGGTTCAGCGAAGGGGAATTCCAGTCAACTTAGACCAGCTTTTCGTTAGACAAGGGAGCATATCAGGTAGGCTTTCTTTTACAAATCAAATCGTATGCGTTGTACCAAAGTATGATTTTCGCTTTAGAATGTTATAATTTCAAATGTTATGAAGTATTGCATTGTCGAAAATATTTGTATTTTGGTATGATGCGTATCTGTTGAACAATTAATCGATTTCGGACCTTTAAAGATCTATATCTTTTAAGGTTAGTGTACACCAGAACCGTGAGTCATCTTAGCGGGTTGGCCGGTTCAGTGTTCGCGGAAAGTGGCCACTTTCCCGACACACAGAATTACAGATATGTTTGATTACTCCAGAACTTAGACTGCGCAGTCGAACTTTTAAGATCACAAGAATTTTAGTGAACATAGGTTCTTTAGTGACAAAATCTCTATGTTGCACTGTATTACGGCAATTGCAAATATATCAGTACGAATGTGATTTCGGCATGTGTTTACTGAGTACTTTCGTACTCAGCCCTGCATATATTTATAAATGTGCAGGTTAAGTCGTGATGACGAAGTGGAAAGCTCAGCGGTGGTTTTTGTCAAACTCTCGTTATTTTACTCTCGGTGGTTTACATGTCGTCATACATGTAAATCCAGATATTGATCCAGTTTCCGCTGCCAGACTTATTTAAGCTTTCAGAAATTAACTGTTATTTTATTCGTGTCGAACCAAGTATTTCAGACTTGTACACGTTTAGTGTCTCTTGATGTTGGTATAAATCTTGTGGACTTCAGACTTTGAAATTCTGTTGATGTAATTGGGGTGTCCGTGACCCTCAAACTCTATCGAAATCTTCCTCTTTGTTGTACGTTTCATGTATCACCCTTTTATCAACGTTCTCATTTCGTTTGTTTATTCGTATTTCCTTTTTAGTCACGTTTTCCTCGATTTCACTTAGAGAAGTGAAATGGGGACGTGACACCCTCGCCCTCCCCGGCAGAGTTCGGGCACGCGACTAATGGAAGAGATAAATAAAGGATAACGTGGAATACTGAAAGCTTTGACTGAACGAAAGATACTTCGATAACTGAATTCAGTTCAAACGAAGATTTAATTTACATAATTGGCACCTACACCAGAACATACAAATGGAACCTCTTGCAGCGGAATAAGGATTGACATAAGTCTACGTGTATGAAGACACGTAGACACCCAAGACTTAAATAAAAGACCGACAAGCCCGCCATAGCATCTCCCTTCATCATGTCTCAACCTGCACATTTATAAATACATGCAGGGCTGAGTACAAACGTACTCAGTAGGCACATGCCAAAATCACATTCATACATATATAATTGTCAATGCCGTAAGAGTGATACGTAGGAATTTTGTCTTTAAAAGCACCTACGTTCACTAAATTCTTTTTGTGAAACCTGATATTTGACTGCGTAGTCTAAGTTCTTTAGTTGTCACGCCCCGTCCCTCCGCCCTCCCCGGCAGAGTCCGGGCGCACGACCAATGGATAAAATAAATGAAGGATAAAGTGGAACACTGAAAATACTAAAAGCTTTGATTGAATTGAAAGATCATTTGGTAACTGAGTTCAGTTCAACTGAAGATTTAATTTATATAATTGGCAACTTCGCCAAACAAAAACTGATGGAAACTCACGCAGCGGAATAAGGATCGACTGAAGTCTACGTGTATGAAGACACGTAGACACCCAAGATTTAATTTAAAGACCGACAAGCCCTTCATAGCATCTCCCGTCATCATGTCTCAACCTGCACATTTATAAATACATGCAGGGCTGAGTACAAAAGTACTCAGTAGGCACATTGCCCGAAATCACATTCATACATATATAATTGTCAATGCCGTAAGAGTGACACGTAGGGATTTTGTCTTTAAAAGCACCTACGTTCACTAAATCCTTTTTGTGAAACTTGAATTTGACTGCAGTCCTTTCTTTAGTATTCAAGCCATATCTGCACTTTTAATTTATGGTACCGAGAAGGTGGGGATGCTTACCCACTGGTCGACATCTTCAACGACTCACGGTCCCTTAACTGGCCAACAACTTCGAGGGCTCATGGTTAATTACTTGTGTACACTAGTTCGAGTGGGGATGCTTACCCACTGGAACCCGAATTCGATTTCATTTATTTAGATCCTTAAACCAGGAATCTTCCAGATAGGCATTGATACAAAATATAAATCATTTTCGGCAAGACAATACTTTGAAACATATTTCCTCAATTTGAGATCCTTTCGAAAACAATCATAAATAGCATACGGCACACATAATTTTTATAGAGTTAGAAAAGCCTACTTGGATAACTTCGGTTTGCACTTGCTTTGGTCTCGCAACGCGAGGTAGATCTCTCGTAAGAACCTTGGGAAAATCTCGTATAAGTTAAAATGCCTTTAGTGCATTTGAAGCATTTAATCGTAAGAATATTTTATTCTCGGTTCTTGTTTCGACTTGTTAATTAAGATATTGATACTTCAGATCAATATTCTTTAATGTTTTGAATCCTCGATTCAATTTTCTCGGTAATTGCCTTTAAGTGCAATAAGTGTATTAACACTTAATGAAATAATTAATTCTTGAAAATTAATTATTCGAATAAAATTATAAGTTTTAGTTATTAACCCTTTAAATAACCATAGAATATTAATTTCTTAAATAATATCCTTAATATAATTTAGAGATATCAATTCTCTTAATTTAGATCCTAATTAATAAATAAATTGGATCTTCTTGACTTAATACTTAGGCTTTAATTATCTAAATTAATAGCTCTAAATATTAATACTTAATGTGTATACTATCCCTTCTTCCATTATTAATATTACTAATTTATTGAACTCAATCTTAATTAAAAATGACAAGCTTAAATTTAATTAAGTCTTAACTCATTCGATTAATTAATTAATCAAAGTGATTAAGTAGATCTTAGCCTATTTAAATTAAATCCATTTGCATGTTATAACTCAAATAAATTCTAGCCCATTCCAAAAATTTCCAACCTATCACCATATATTTTCGGCCCAAAATTTTATTATATCTCGACCCATTAGTATTAATTATCCTATCTTAACTTAAACCCAATGGATTATTAAACTGGACTCAAAACTCGGCCCATTACTTAATAATTTCGGCCCACATATCTAAACTTAATTCTCCCAACTAAAAGCCCAAGCATCAATAAATTCTTGGCCCAATACTTGTATAAATTTAGGCCCAGAAAATAATTTAAAACCTGGCCCAATATCTGTCCGACCCGGCCCAGTACCCGGCCCATGTTCTAGAAAACCCTATTATTCCTAACCCTAATTCACTCTTACTCCCTTCCTCCCCCAGACAAAACACACACACGCTTCTTCCTTCTCCCTCTCTCCCTCGTCGATTTCCTCTCCGTCTCTCTCGATACCTCTCTACTTCCCTCTCCTTCTCAGTTCTCTCTGCTTCTCTGTTTCTTTCTTACTTCTCTCGACTAAAATGAAGAAGAGTTCGACTTCTACACCCTCTGGTTCCTCTTCCCTCTCTCGCTCTCTGTCTCTACTCTCCTATCTCTCTCAGTCTTGGTTTCTCCTCTCTCTGTTCTTCCTTCTCTCGTTCTCTACGTTCTTTCTTTCCCTGTATTCTTACAGTGGAGTTTCGACTTTTGCTTTCTTTCCACGAAGGTAAGATAGTTCTTAATTTCTGTTTTAAATTTTAGATCCCTTTCTGTGTTTGCATGTTTAGAGATTTGAAACCAAGATTTAAATTTGGAGGTGTTTGGGTGAATCCTGTATTTTTCTGAATTGGTTTCTAATTACATATGTTTCCCTTTTGTAATAAGGGCTCCACTCGGTTGATTAGGGTTTGAGACTGTTTAGTGGTGAGGTGAAGCTTCTGATTTAGAATTTGCCGTTTGGAGGTTAAATTTCCTCCTCAGGTATCTGCTTAACTAATCTCCCATACCACACCCTTTAATTGCCATCATGATTTTAGTTAGGCCTTTAAATCAGTTAAATTTTCCAGTTTATTTTCACTCCCAAACTGATTACGTTGAAATTTCTGTTTTGAGGTTTGAATTTGGTGGAGTTGAGACTGAAGTGGCATAGATTATGATTTCGTTAGGAGTTTCCTTATGGCAGCAACCAAGTCTGCTCTTAAATCTCGTTTTTTTTTTTTTTTAATATTTTGTGTTTTGATTCATAAGTTTAGAGTCTTAGTGAGTTTCTATGAAATTTTATTACTGAATGTTTAATTTATAGTGTTAAGTTTCTGGTTTGGGTTGTGTAGGGCTTTTAGATGCATGTTGATTTTCTGCAAATTTGAAGTTTGATTTGATTCTTCATTTCAAGCAGATGAACCTTTTCTGTGAAATATTGGATTGTTTTTCTGGTGGTTAGATATTTGAATTCTGAGGAAAAACTGGGACAAGGCTGGTTGGGTTTTTGTCTCGGTAGATGAGGCAGTTGTTATGGTGCTTTGGTTGCTATAAGAATTTGCTATGTTCAAACATGAATCTCAGATTAGACAAAAGCTTAAGATTTGGTTTACTAGATTCTGAGCATGTTAAGCACTTTGATCCTTTACTTTTCTGAAATTTAGTGCTCTGCTTTGATAACTGATTATGGTTTGTTTTTCAACCTATAAACATCTATATTAAGTTTATTCTTTGGCCATTAAACTGCTATTTAAACATATATATCTCACTGGACTTTTGGAAGGACTAAATGATTTACTCTTATTTTCTGAAATATGAAAATGTATCTATGTTCTTAAATCTGAAACTGCCTAGTTGTTACTCTGTTTTGGTTCTAGAAGTATCAAGCTTCAGTTTTGTTTTTAGAAGTTTAAGTATTATGATTCATTAGCTAACATATAAAAGAAGGTTGAGACTACCTTAGTCTTTATCTCCTTCTTTTCTTGAATGTGAATGTGGCTGCTCTTGAATATTGGTACTGTTGCTTCTCTTTTATGAAACTGCCGTTTCTATGTGAAAGGTGTTGGGTGATAAAAGGTTCAAGGCAGTCCCTCTACTTCTTTATATAGATGTGGTTGTAGTGGTATTCTTAGCTTAACTCTTAAGGAGTTGATTGGTATGATGGAATGGAATAAGGTAGGAATGGAATGGAGTGTGGAATGGAATGAAGTGTGGAATGTAATGAAATTCTTAATCCATTCATATGTTTGGTATGTATAAGGAATAAGAATGGAATCTAATGACAATTTATTTATTAATTTAATCCTTATAATTGATAACTACAAATAAAGTAAATAAATAAATTATATTTATATTGTAATGCGAAATCATACTTTTAATATTCCAAGTGAATTTATTATTATCATTTATGTTAAGAAAAATTGTCGAAATTCTCTATTTTTTCTTTATTTTTCAATTATTTTTATGGACCAAAATAATTCAAAAATATATATATATTTCAATATAGGATATAAAACGTGGGGGTGAACATTCGGATACATGGTTCAATTTTGTCTAAAAAATCAAACCAAACCAGATTAATAAAAATGGATCGAAAAAGATAGTTCAACCAAACAAAAAATTAACTAGACCAAACTAACAAAATTTATGTTGATTTAGTTCGATTTATCAAAATATTTTATTTCGTAACTTATTCCATTCAATTTTAAAATAATTAATTAAAAAAATAATCATTCATTTATATCTTCAATAGTTATCATGTACTAAAAAATTAAAAATTATAATCACAATACTTAAATTATTAAAATATTCTCATATATCTTCAATAGTTTCAAATGATAATAAACATTATAAATTTATTGAATTTCATAGTTTGTAAATCTAGAAAAAATAAAAATAAAAATGAAGTGAATAAATTATCACATTTAATTTATTAAATAATTTTAAAATTTAAATTATATTATAAAATATAATAAAAATAATAAAATTATATATGATAAAATAATTTTATTTGATAAAAATAAATTATATTTTAATATTAAAAAATAATTCAATTTTTGTATATTCTTTTGATTTGGTTTTATCTAAATCCTATTCAAATCTAATTAGAATTTGATTTTGAAATAAAATCCAACCAATCAAATATTTGAGTTTGATTAATTTTGCTCACACCTACTAAAACGTGTATGTTATGTTATAACTAGGGGTGTAATCGAATCGAACTGAACCGAATACTGTCAGGCTCGAGTTCGGCTCCATTAAAAATTCAAAGGCTCGAGTTCGGTTCGAGTTTTGAAAATCAAACTTGAGTTCAGTTCGATAAATAAAAAACAAGCCCGAGTTCGGTTCGTAAATTATTCAATTTAATAGTAAATTTGAACCCGAGCTCGAACTCGACTCGAGTTCGTTAAATATTCGAGTTCGAGTTCGTTAAAAAACTCGTTTATTAAATTATTTTGTTAATATTATATATTTTTATATTATTTTGATAAATTCGTGAACTAGTTCGTATATAAAGTTCGTGAAATATTTGAAGTTCGACTTGTTTTTAAAGTTCATGAACAAACTCGTTAACAAAGTTCGTGAACTAATCGAAGCTCGGTTCATTAAATTATATTCGAGCATGTTCGCGAACTTTTCGAACCGATTACCTTTAGGCTCGAGTTCGGCTCGAAAAATTATTCGAGCTCGGTTTGAGGCTCGAGTTCGGTTCGTTTAGTAAATGAACAAATTCAAAATGAACTTTTATCGAGCAGAGTTCCGAATAGTTTGGTTCACTTACACCCCTAGTTATAACAATCAAAAATAAAATCATATAGCAATAAAATCTAAATTAGAATGAAAATTTTAAATTATAAAATAACTCATTTTGCATAGCAAATAAATAATATCCAAAAATTTAAAAATATATAATTTATATCATTTAATGAATCTTTCTAATAATATATATTTTTATTAAAAACAGTTTTTTAAATATTATAAAAAATTTAACATTTTTTTTTGTAGGGGAGAGGTGTGATGTATAGTAAAATTAACAAAATAATAAATATTTTAATTAATTTTGTCTTAATGAAAAATAGCAAAAAAAAATATTGAATAATTAGTTTGGAGCTTAGGAATGACTAATACCTTTGATTAGAGATGAATGGCTAATACCTCTCCTAATGGAATGGTAATTCCAAACGGTGTTTTCTTACTTTCTTCCATAAGATAACTTGCAGGTTCAATATATATATATACACCATGCGTGTAATTCATTTTCTGTTTTAATACATCATACAGCACATATATATATAGATATCTATACTTAAAATTTCTTTCCAACCCAATTAATGTTGTAGGTCTTAATATATCTATATATACCATACATGTGTTTCTACTATTGCTTAAGATATTTCCCACAACGTATATATATCTATACATGTAGTATCATAATGTACCTACATAGATAAAATCTTTAACACATAATTAATATTATATGCAACCATGCATACTATTTATTTGTTCTTAAAATAACACTTATACTTGTATATCCCCAAGTATAAACTTATACTTTAATATTAATATTTATTAAGGTATAATTCAAGAATTCTTTAATTATTTGTTATCTTAAACTAAAACTCTTCTTCAATTATAGAAACTCTCATTAATATACTACAATGATTAATATATAATATAATTATCGCGTTCGAATATCGTTTACTTCGATAATTAAAAGACTGGGTATTACATTAGTATTACGCCATATATGTTCTTTAATGGTACCGAGAAGGTGACCACCTTCTACGGACACCGGACCGGCCAACCCGCTAAGATGACTCACGGTTAATTACTTGTGTACACTAGTTCGAGTGGGGTAACTGCCCACTGGAACCCGAATTCGATTTCATATTTAGATCCTTAAACCAGGAATCTTGGATCCTTAAACCAGGAATCCGAACCAGAACCAGATAGGCTTCATACAAAACATAAATCATTTTGGCAAGACAATACTTTGAAACATATTTCTCAAGTTGAAATCATTTCGAAAACAACATAAATAGCATACGGGCACACATAATTTTCTTTGTAATAGAAAGCCTACACTTGATGTATATGACAGAAAGCCTACTTGGATAGCTTCGATTTGCACTTGTTTTGGTCTCGAAACTTGAGGTAGATCTCTCGTAAGAACCTTTAAAAATTTCGTATAAGTTAAAATGCCCCTATTGCATTTGAACATTTAATCGTAAGAATATATTATTCTCGGTTCTTGTTTTGACTTGTTAATTAAGATATTGATACCTTGGATCAATATTATCTATAAGGTGTTGAATCCTCGATTCAATTACTCCGGTAATTGCCTTTAAGTGTGATAAGTGTATTAACACTTAATGAAATAATTAATTCTCGATAATTAATTATTCATTTAAGTTCTAATTATTTAATCCTTTAAAACCTCAATTATTAATTCCTTAAATAAATCCTTAATAAAATTAGAGACATTAATTCTCTTAATTTAGATCTCAACTACTAAGTAAATTGGATCTTCTTGATCTAATACTTAGGCTTTAATTATCTAAATTATAAGCTCTAAATATTAATACTTAATGTATATATATTACTATCCTCTTCTTCCATTATTAGTATTACTAAATGATATAGCTCAATTTAATTAAATCTTATCTTATTACAATGTTTAAACTAGTCTCTTAGATTAATTAAGTGAGCCTACTAATTAATTTAATTAGCCTAAGTAACAATTATCTTAAGATTAATAAACTGGGCCAAATCCTAAATTTTCGGCCCAATAATTAATTCTCAGCCCATATGCTTTAATCCAATCCAATTAATTAAAAAGCCCATAGCTTAAATTATCTTAGCCCAATAATTAATCAACCCGGCCCATTAACCCGGCCCATACTATTTTTCTACACCTAAATCTACCCTAACCCTAATTCAATCTCACTCGATCTGTTTTTCCTCAAACAGATGACATTCTCCTTCGATCTTTCTCTGCCTCTCTTCTCCCTCTCTCGCTCTCTCCTTCCCCCTGCTTTCTTCTCTACTCTTTCTCCCCAGACACAATACAACACTTCCTTCCCTCCCTCTTTCACTCTCTCTCTCGATTCTCTCTTTTCTCTTTCTCTCTCAGTTCTCTACACCCTCGTTTCCTGTCTCTCCTTCTCTCGGCGTCAAGCTCTCTCTCAGACCGGTAAGTTTCTCATCTCTCTCTCTCTCTCTGTTTTTACTCTTTTCTGTTTTCTCTCTTCAGAAACTGCATCCATCTCCTTTATTGTGGTTTTAGTTAAGAACTAAAGGGTAGTTTGAATCTCCAGATTGATTCCAAATCTGTCACGCCCGAATAGACGGAAAGCTCACCAGGGGTCCTCTACCCGGCGCTCATCTGCCTTCCTGCCAGCTCCCTACATCTCACTGTAACTCCCCTCTCTCTCTTCTCAACTCTCTCTCGTGGATTCCTTTTTACTTGTTTAATTATTTGTATGTATCTCTAAAGAATTAGATATATGAAGGCTTCTGCTTTTGGGATTATCTAATATTTACTCCGTAAGCAACTCACCTCTTCTTCCCCCGTTTACTAATCATTTTGTTCAATCTTCTTTTGTTAATCCTTATTTTATTCTATCCAGAGCTTCTTCTTGGCTTTTATGGTTTTGATCATGTTCTAGAAGAGCTTCTTTGCTGCTTATTTTTGATTTCTTGTTCCTGTAAGGAGCGCTGATGCTCACTACCTAAATTGTTATTTGTGTTCGAAATAGATTATATGTATTTCTTTTTATTCTCAATTTAAAGGGCTTGTTAGCAAAATAAATTCGCTTTCTTGATAATTATGAAGTAAAGTTTTGAGCTTTAGAGGTATATTAAATTTTGGAGGAAACTTATTATACTTTAGCTGACAGGGGAAAACTCTCTGCTTCTTGTTATTTATATGATTGAATGTTTGAAAAGAATTAAGAGGAATTATTCGAAATACATAGAAAGGGCTGGAGTATGAAATTTCTAAACTGGATGGGAAACTATTCTAAGTCTATTTTTTTTTTATGTTTAACAATTTGGATGTACAACTATTCTTTTGGTCTCCTTCACCTTTTTCTAATTCTCTAAAAGAAATCAGAATCTGAAATGGAGCTTTATCCTATTTAGTTTCTGGATGATAACTTCTTTATTCTAAAATCTGAAAATGTTTCTAACTCTCTAAGTTATGTAAAGAGAAGGGTTCTAAGTATCAAGCTTTGGTATCCTTTATGTCTGAAAATTTTAGAGTTTGGTTATATTTTTAGATTTAGAATCATTTCATCTTCTTAATAAAATCTGTATAAATTATATATATTTTATGTATTCATGGATTGATTGGAGGTCAGAATGCATATGTGGAGATTAAATATAATCATGAGTTAAACTATAAGAAGTATGAACTGAAGGTATAATTAGAGCTCTCATTCCTTACCTTAGGACTTTAACTACTTCTCCTTGAATGAAATGTGGCTGCTGCACTGATGTTGTTTTGTGGTTGTGTGGTAAACGGTTCACAGCTGCCCCTCTACCCCTTTATATAGATATTACTGCAGTGTGGTGTTGTTAGCTTAATGCTTAAGGTTTATGGCTAGTTTTAATAGCCTTTACTCTATTATTGTGTAGGGCATGGGAGTAAAGCATGGAGCAGAGCATGGAAGTCTACCCTTTCTTTACTCCACCGAGGCTGCAGGCCTTTCTACACTCTGTAGACTTTCTTTTCTACAGCAGCAGCATGGCTGCTTTATTCATTACTTTATTTCCCTCCCAAGTGTTTATAGGATAATCATCTATTCTTACATTTATGGAAAGATTTCCTTCTTTCCTATGTTTTAGAGATACTGTCTAGTGTTTTATCTATTGTTAGCTTAAGTTATATATATTGCTTATTGGTATGTAATCATATATATATAGTTGTTCTTTGTTTCATATGAGGTGTTTCACTTTCCTATCTTTCCTTACTTTACTAATTATTGTAGGGGAATGGAAGGCATGGATGGAGGTTTCAATCCTTTTCACTCAACCGAGAATAAAGTCTCCTCTGCGCCACCTCTCTTACACCTATGGAAACTTCTTTTTCTTCCTTTTATTTTTCTTTTACACACACTAGTGTAGCTATCTTTTTAGTTTAGTATTCACTGTACTGTACCCACACATATATATATATAGTTTTGTTTCAATGAAGTATTTTACTTTCTTGTATTTTCCTACTAAGTACAAGCGTGTATGTACATACTGAAGTGTAATGTTTCTTCTTCCCAACCAAATCAAATCCTACAGATCATAATATATATATTGTGTAACTTTTATACATATGAGAATTTAAACATCATCTACATATACATATATACACGTATAGTATGCCATACTATATATATATAGTATGTACATAGGTATAATTTTAACCACCTACTTATATTTTATGCACCCAATGCATACTAATTCTGTAGTTCTCAAAATTATAAAACATGTACTTACACTTATATATTCTTATCCAAGGTATAAAACATATAACTCAATATTAATATCTCTAAGAAGTTTTAATCGAATAGTTTCTAAACACTTGTTATCTTAAACCAAAATTCCCTTTCAATTATATTAAACTCTCATTAATTAACTAAAATGTTCAATATATAAATAATAATCGCGTTCGAATATAGTTTACTTCGATAATTAAAAGACGGGGTATTACACTCATAGTCATCCCTATTCGTGGATGATAGTACATACTAATATAATTGTTCAATTAATATATATTACTCTACATATTAATATATTATCTCATTCACAATTTGTTGGGTTTTAAATTCAATTTCTCTTTATAAACATTTTAAACCTTCAACTATATTATTCCAATTCATTTAAAATTTGTAAATGAAATATAACAAATTACAATAAATGTATTATTCAGAGTACTCAAAGTCCCACTGGCCACCGGGTTCCTCCACTAAGTGGTAGACCCGGGTTCGATTCCCTTTGGGAACGAATTTGGAGTTTGGAGTTATAAGGTGGTTTGGTGATTAATCTTGGAGTATTTGGTGTTTGGGTGAACTAACTACTAACAAACTAACTTGTTCCTTTCGGAAAAAAAAAATATACTTATTTATCATACTAATCGCTCTTATATTCATACTATAAGGATTTAAAATTGTTTTTCTTCTTTTGTATTGGTTCACGTGGTCTTAAAATTCATAAAAAAAGTTAATTGATTTCATAAATCTATGAATCTATCATATTTTCAAGGAAAATTTTATTTTACTTATTATTAATCAAGGATTCCATATATAGCTAGAACGACGCTCATTAATTGCGCCCCATATTTTGCATGTGCCATAGAGGAATATTTCCGCGATAATATAATGCACGCATTGATAATCTATGATGATCTTAGTAAACACACCGTGACATATTGACAAATGTCATTATTGTTACGTCAGCCACCAAATCGTGAAGCTTTTCCAAGAGACGCGCATTCTAAAGATATTGTCAAATACATGTAATAATTACAATTTGATTTTATTTAAAAGAAAATTAATTATCGTCTATAATTCTGACTTCATCACTTTCATGTTGTCATGAGATGATGGTTGGCATTGAGGAACGCGTTGAGCCGGTCGAGTTTTACACACACTCGTTATTTATCGTTCTTCTTCAATCAATAATTAAAGATATTTCACATTTACTTTCTTATGGTTTTTGCAGAATGTTCGACCTCACACGTACCAAAATGTTAGCTTGCGAAGATTTATCATGCTTATAAAGGAGTTCGATGGCAAATGTACTCATTCATTGCTCCTTATTTACAAAATAGGGTTTACACAGTGATTTATGAAGTTGGTTTTCAATTTTTAAAAAATTTGTATTCATTACTCGCATAAACCATCAAATCTATAAGCATCTTTCATGTGACCGAAAGAAGAAGGCAACATTGATTTTAAATCTAATGTGGAATTTCAAGTGTTAATTTACGACTCTAATTTTAAACTTTTGGTTTTCAGACTAAAATGTTTACAAATTTTGTTTATATATATATTTGTAAAAATAAATATGTAAAATATAACATCCAGCAAGCTCGCACAAGCTCGGTCAAAGCTAAAGTTTATAGATTTATTTTCATAGTCATTTTCGTCATTTCTTCCTCAAGGAGGATAGACCCTATATTGGAATAAAATCATAGCGTGATAAGGTCACCTCGCATATCTCTTGAACTGAAAGCAGGGATTGATGCTCGGTATCATTCTCATGGCTAGAGTCTTCTATTCCTGGATCTAATTTTATATGAGTAGTTGTAGTCGGTATCTCATCGATATGTGATCCTTGACTTCAGAACTAATCGATTTCAACGTTAGGGTTCCCATTATAGACATAAAATAGAATAAGAATCAATCTAGCGCCAACCAAATGTTAATTAGAAAAAATGGTAACAAAAGAAGGCTATTCTTTCTAGATGAAACTAATACTAATATCCAAGAGAATCGAGCTATAAAATAATTTTTTAACAAATAGTTAAAAATCACATTTAAACATAAAAAATTTAATGACAAAAATATTATAATATTAAACAATTGATTAATTGGTAGGTATGATAAAATAAATTTTTTACATAGAAAATCAAACATAATCTATAAATAAATTTTATTTTATTTTTTCATTTGGTGAATCGGGCCAAGCTACTCCGTTTTCGGGCTAGTCCTATTGAGTTCCGGTTATTTTTAGTCCAGTCCACGGGATAAAAACTTAGTGCAAGCTTCCTTTTTCTTTTCACTAATTTCCTAAAGTATGAAAAAGGTAGCATAATTATAAGAAATATAAATAACTTTAACATATAATATATTTTAAATTGTACTTGTGCTTTGTCAGTAGACAAATAATCAAGCAATTGCTTATATTGATCTACATTTACTCTATTGGGTACTTCGATCAATTGTTCTTCAATGGGCACACTTGGGTCGAAGTTCATCCTTTTCAATTCCGACTTCTCATTTCTCCATTTATGGTTTATTGATTTCAAGATATAACTTTCACACTCATCACATATATTAATTCTCGCCTGCAAAAAGTAAAGATATATAAATCTATATAAGTTTATAATACAACGAACAAAAATCTAAAGATATATTATACCCATATACCTTCACTTCTTTAAGCATGTCTTCCTTATAAGACATTGACATCAATCGTCAATCCATAAATTTTAATGGACAAAATGATTCGTTCCTTGCAAGGGTTCCTAGAAAAGTGTGTCAATGTGCTTGTTCTCTTTTGATCATTAAACTGACCAAAATTATTGAATGAAACGTTTAGATGTTTATTTAAACTCCAAATATCTGGCATACATGTAGGTCCCCTTGGATTCATTTTCTTATTACCGTCTATGACAAGAATATACACATAACATAACATATATATCAATCTATAACCATAAAATAGTTAGTAATATATATAATTGAAAACTAACTTGATTAGGTTTTGACATTGTCAGAATTAACTTTATTTATTCTTTCAGTGACATGGACATCTTGGACATTTTCTCTTTCGTGCTTCGAATTGTTTTGGACTCCACATATACACCACATATGTGTCATTGTTTACAGAAATACTTAGAGATGTAAAAAGATGTCAATGTGATACATTATAGAATATTTCATAAATAAGAACACTAAATAAACTAATGACAAAAATACACAACCAGTTTCAGGTTCAATCAAATCATCCAAGGAATCAAGAATGTTGTTATCTTCACTCCTTTGATGTCTTACACGATTACTGCGAGGTCTTCTTAGTTGAACAAAACTTTTTTCAAGTGAATCTATGCGTACATGTATGAGATAATTATCTTAAATAGTAACATATGCAAAACTAAACAATATTAAATAAGTAGAAAAAGAACAACTAGTTTGACCTTGTGTTTCTTCTTCCAAGGAGAGAGGGATTGCATTATTTCGATGAGACCGTAAATTAATGGTACATTTACCACGAGTTTGAACCATGACCTGTATATGTAAGATAATAATTTAATAGCCTAATTTATGTATTCATTCGTACATCCAGAATTCTCAAAAGCTATCTAACGACTAACTTTCGCATTTATAATTAGATTGTGACTCCAACTTTCGTATTAAAGCCACACAAGTAAGAATTCAATATAACAAATAAATACTCGGTTAATACGTTTTCAATTACAGCCGATGTTGATTAAACTTTGATCCGACACAAGGATTATCTCTCAACCTCACCCTACGTCTAATGAATTGTAACGGTGATCAAGTGACACAATTTAATAAGCATAGTCCAATCAACAAGCATGAATAACAATAAACATCAATAATCATAAGATATTCAAACCCTCGTGGAGATTCAACCTACTCAATCCATTCACATAATCATAAGCAAGAAACCAAATAAAGAAACTAACTACGATTAGACTACTAGGATGGAGAAGTGGATCTCCCCCTTAAATCCTTCTTCCAATTGTGAAATTACAAGATAAAAGTACTTACAAGAGAGTTCTAATCTAAAAATTTTCGAGTTCTAGTCTAATATCATAGAGAGTCTTTCCAATGCCCTGATTTCCTCTTTAAAACCCGCAGAAAACCGCCAACTTAACGGGCCCAATGATCGCTGAGTAGCCAGTGGTCGCTGGGGTGCATTCTCTGCCCGCTGCCGCAGCATAGGCCCAGCGACCGCTGGTCTGTGAAAAATATGAAAATTTGGAAAATATAAAATTGAAGCTCGTCTCGTTAGGAGTTTGTATCCACAAACGGATCTAAATTCAGAGTTGTAACGAATGAGAACGAGCCAGAACAAAATTATTGCGCAAGACGTAACAATTTCACATTTGGCCATGCTCTCCCGTAACTCCTAGCAAGCTCCCGTCCGATTTTCTCGGCTTCGTTCGGCTTAGCATCTTCAGCATTTTCGGCATCATTTCAGCTCACATTAACTCCTTTTCGTCATACTACATCCAAAACAATAACAAACAAAATCCAACATAAACACGAACTAAAAGACACCAAACCGACTCCAACTAAAAGCTAAACACAATAAAATATGAACAAAAAATACACACAAAAACGAGCTAAACAACTTCCCCACACTTAACTATTTTCTTTTCCTAAAGCAAAATCCAATCTTAATGCACTGCTTCTAATAAAAAATTAACACGTAAGCCCATCATCCATGCCTACCTTCAATTCAAAACTTAGACTAGACTTGATTCTAAATCGTATTCGGTCACTCAATCAAAACATAGTGTTGTCCGTCACTAAGTTCATCAACATGCATGTTTAGCCTCTTTTTTGTCGTCTAAACTCGTATTTTCCTTGTCTTTATTCTTGTTGTTTCCCATTTTGCATGATATTTCAGACTCGATTTATGTTTTATCTTATGTTTCAGGATCACGGGCCTAAACAAGTGTTAAAGTTGGAAACGAAACAAGAAAAGATTAAGAAATGATGAGAGAATGAAGATGAGAGCAAAGAGCACCAGGCAGCGGTCGCGTAGCCTAGGAGATCGCTGACTAAGTAGTACGTGTCCGAGACTGAGCCAGTGCTTGAGCCAGCATGCGCCAGGGTTAGCAACCGCTAGCCCCTCAGCGGCCGCTGACCCCAGAGGCTGACTCGGGTCAGCGCCAACCATCTCAGCGGATGGTGCGCGCGGAGAGCGTGGAACGGCCATGTCAGAGGTCGTTGACTCCCCTTCTCGTCTATAAATAGTTCCGAGCACGTCTCGACCTTTTTCCCGAGTATCTGCACTTATATTCCGAGCACGTCTCGACCTATTGTTCTAGGATCGAGATTTATGATTCGTAGTTAGTCGTTTTAGCTTTAGTATTTGATTATGAAGGATAGTCGATTGCAATACTCTAGTTCGTGTTTTTCCGTTTATCGTTGTGGATTTAAGTTCGTTCCAGTTTATGAATCAAGTTTGTTTCTGTTTTATATTCCTGGTTCGTTTTTATTATTGAGTTCCTTTATTTGTTTATGCTTTCATTTTCCTATTTCGTTTACCGATTTTACGTTCTCTCTGATTTCAATTTCCAAAGTACTTTCTACGTCCATTTTAATTCCAATTTTCAAGTTACTTTTATCCTTTTCAGTTCGCAACTCGCTTTCTTTAATCCGAAACTCGTTTCCTCGTTTGCTTTTATTAGTTTAGGATTTATTTTTTTCGCAATTTATTTTCTCTGCTTAGTTATTAAACTTCCAAACGATCTTTTTACTTGCTTTCGTACTGAACAAAGAATTAAATTCCCCCGCTAAGTCTTCCTTGAGAATACCAGTTGGGTTGACTTATCATTACTAGACGAACTCGTTAGATTGTGAGCGACTCGAAATAATTTTAGTCGAACAAATTTTGGCTCCATTGCCGGGGAAGGCTTTAGGCGATTGTTCATTGTTCTTTTTTTCTTTTATTTTTATTTATTATGTTTACTCCATTCTTCTATATTGTGGTATGTGTAACGTGTTCGTTGAGTGTTGTGTATGCAAGGTAACCGCAGTGCTAGGAAGCCTTTGACGCCCTTCATCGACAACATACACCGCATGAAATCTTAGCCACTCTAGAAGAAGACATCGAACGCATTGATGAATTCTCGCTACCGAAATTATTCAAAGAGATGGCCGATGAGGTTGTTGAAGATAAATCGCGCTACATGGGCAACTTCACTAGACCTAAGTTCGGCGCCACCACTACTTCAACTATTGTCCTGTCAACTGCAGTCAGGAATTACGAGCTGAAACCGCACTGTCAATCTCTTCTACCGACCTACCATGGACACCCAAGTGAGGATGCTTTGATTTTCATCCAAGAATATTTCACGGTGGTGCAAACTTTCCCACTACTCTCACTGCCGGAGGACTAGCTCAAGTTGAAGTGCTTCCCTTACACTTTGAAGGATAGGGCCAAATCTTGGTTCCTATCTCTTCAACCCAGATCACTTACCAATTGGGCATCGATTTGTGAGAAATTCATGTTGAAGTACTACCCGCATCACAAAACTCAAGCGGTACGTATTAAGATAATGAATATCGCGCAAGCCCACGATGAGCCATTCCATGAGGTGCGGGAGAAATTCCAAGAGCTACTACAGCAATGCCCCCACCATCAGAAGGCGCCCCAGAAAGAAGAAAAGAAGCCATTTGTGAAGCCTAGAATAGATACTTCGAATTCAGCAAATCAAGGTAACCCTGCGACCCGCAATCATGACATAAAGTGCTTTACTTGCCAAGGGTTTGGGCATGTTTCTAAAGAGTGTCCGAACAAGAGAGTTATGATTATGAGAGATGATGGGGAAATGGTGACGGATGACGAGGAAACTCCAGCCTTGGAGGATCCTGATAATGAGGAAGAAGATGATGTTGAGGAAATCTTCCCACCAACCGGGCAACTTTTTGTTGCTAGGAGGATTTTGAGTGCCCAAACTCAACCAAACGAGAGGGAGCAGCGAGAAAATATCTTTCACACAAGATGTCATGTGCAAGATAAAGTGTGCAACGTCATCATTGATGGAGGAAGTTGCACGAATGTGGCAAGTGCAGCCATGGTTGAGAGATTGAGGCTTCGCATAGTGAAGCATCCCAAGCCATACCGTTTGTAGTAGTTGAATGATAGCGGCGTCATCAAAGTTACGAGGCAAGTTCAGGTTCATGTTCGCATTGGGAAGTATGAGGATGAGGTGTTGTGTGATGTGATCCCAATGCAAGTGACCATGTTTTATAGGGACGTCTGTGGCAGTTTGATCGTCGTGCAAGCGACCATGCTTCACCAATCGATACACCTTCGAGTATAAGCAGAATATGGTGTCACTTATTCCTCTCACTCCTTCGCAAGTTTATGAGGATCAAGTGCAGATGGCCAAGGAGGCGGAGAAGGTGAAGTCCAGTTAGGGGCATATTGTGGAGAATAAGGAGAATTGACTGATCCAGAAGTCCTATCTTGCAATGGCTAGTGACTGGAAATGGGAAGAGAACGAGCAGAAGTCACTAATCGTGCTGCTGTACAAGGAGAACTTGGTTATCACTACGATCTCACTTCTCTACCCCCTTCTATTCATTCTGTTTTGCAGGAATTTGCTGATGTTTTCCCCGCGGATACACCCCCTGGTTTACCACCAATTTGAGGAATTGAACATCAGATTGATTTTGTGCCCATAGCAATACTCCCGAATAGACCAACATACAAAACCAATCCGGAGGAGATGAAGGAGTTGGAGAGGCAAATTGGCGAATTGCTGGCCAAAGGGCACGTGAGGGAGAGTTTGAGTCTTTGTGCGATACCTGTTCTACTTGAAAACTAGCAGATTTCTGGCATTGTCAACCAGTTGCAGCAAAACTAGCAGACGGGGAAAATTACAGGATAAGGTCAGCAGCCCATCAAGTGCAAGCAGTATCCGTCCTAAGGGTTGGAAAAGTGGTGGATAAAAAAATGGAGATAAAACCCAAATTCAAAATCGATGAGGATAATGGACCACCACATAAAACGGAGAAAAAATAGTCCAGTGATGAACTTTATAAGGCGGTCAATCCATATGTCCTGCCCATTCCTTATCCCAGCAGGTTAAGGAATGTTAAAAGCGACCAGCAGCTCGCGGATCTTTATAAGATGTTATCCAAGGTGACTGTGAACGTCCCCCTCCTCAAGGAGATTAAGAATATTTATTCCCTCCTATGTCAAGTTTTTCAAGGAGCTGAGCTCAAAGAAGAAGAAATTCGACGATCAAGAACTAGTCACAGTGTCTGAAGTGGCAAGTAATATCATGCAGCAGCCCTTGCCTCCTAAACGGCGCGATCCATGTAGCTTCCTTATCGATATCGCTTTAGGCAATGGTAAGGCAGCATCTGACATACTAGACTTAGGAGCTAGAATTAATCTTATCTCATATTCCATTTTTAAACAATTAGGATTGGGTAAATTGAAACCCACTCGCATGTGCTTACAATTAGCGGATAAATCTATGAGACATCCTGAAGGCATAATTGAAGATGTTCTAGTTAAAATTGGTGGATTAATTGTTCTAGTGGATTTTGTTGTCCTTGAGATAGGAGATGTGCGTGAGGATGGAGTTGAACATACACTACTCCTATGAAGACCTTTTTATGGCTGCCATGAATACTATTATTGATGTTGAAAATGGTACTATTAAAATGTCTGTCCTTGATGATAAAGTATCTTTCTCTGCGCACCGAAGTCACACTGCACCTTCTGTTGACTTTATGAATATGTGTTGTTATATAGATATCACTAACCCTTTGGTTGAGAATTCTACTTTGCAGGATTCTAGTAGAAAGGAGATCACTCCAAAGAAAGGTAAGGACGCGCAGAAAAAGACCGGCCAAGTGAAATTTTTGAAGGGCGAGCGAGACCTAACGAGAGGCCTACATCAGTGCCAACCCACGCCCAGTCCACTCAAGCTAGCACCCCACCTTCTACCCGAGCCGACAGCCGCTAACCCCACTTTTCGACCCGCCTTTTCACTAACCAACGTGGAGGCCCTCATGCGCCCAAACACCGAACCTAAGACACGTCTCAGCAAAATTAAATCCAAAGGATCGGCCCACTCATTATAAGAAAAACTCTACCATCAAAGGGCGATACATCAGATGCTAAAAAGGGGAAGATGTCATTTCGAGTTAATTGGCATCAAGTAAAACCGTACATCGAACATAACTCCATGCTCGAAGTTGTGGAGTCAAATCCTTAATTTTACACCCCCGGTTGAATTAGTTTCATTTCATCAAGATAACAACCGTGAAACAAGTGCTTTGTGGGAGGCAACCCACGCTCTTCTTCTTGTATTTTCATCTTTTAATTTTGATCTTCTTGTTTTGTTAGTTTTAAATTTTTATCTTTTTCATTGTTCGTAAGTGTTACCGAGTTAGGAGGAAATCGGGGTGAGAAACGAAACAAAAAGAAAAATCACATCTTGAAAGGTCCTGACGAGAAGCCAAGTCAGCGGGCGCGGCATACTCAGCGCCCGCGGAGAACAGCACGAAGAAAATTGATGAAAGGCATGGTTAGCGACCGCGGCACACTCAGCGGTCGTTGACCTAGCGCCAGCGCCCAGTAGCACGCCTGTCTTGAGTCAGCGGCTGTTGACCGCTTCCCACGTAAAATTCCCCACTTCTAAGCATTCCCGAGAGCATTGCTCAACGGCCGCTGACCCTACACGACCGCTAAGTTACACAGCTGCCCAACTTAAAAGCTCATTTTTCCCTTCTTTTTCCCCACTTCTTCCACCCCTTTTCTCCTAAGCTACCCAAACCCTAACCCTCCTCCAATTTTCATCCTTCAATTACTCTTTCCATACTCATTCTTTCGCTCCAATTTTTTGGATTCAGAATCAATTCCACATCCTCTTCCATCCTATCCGAACAATTTTTAATTCCCACCAATAAATCATCAAAAATCCCAAACCATAACTTCATACACTTTTTTGCCCACCAAGTTTTTGCCAAAATTCTCATGGGTAGGAAAAGATCAAAAACCAATGAAGTTGGGCAATCTAGCCACCAAGGAGGGGATAAGGACGACTTTCACCCCATTCGTGACAATATTGAGTACTCGGGCGCACCATTCCCCATCTACAACTCAAGCGAGGGCACCTTAAACCTACGGTACATATCTCTTGAGATCACTGCTCCACATATACTTGATTGGGAATTTTGGAATAATTTAGGTATTTCGGCTAAAGTGAATCGTTATTTGAAAAATATTGGACTAGAGAAATATGCTAAGCTAGAAGTTCATTGTTTCAAGCAACTAAGACTCGAATTTCTTACTACCTTTGATGTTGCTGCTGATTTTAAGTCGTTTAAATTCCGTTATCGTGGTGTTTTTTATACTGTTACTTCAATGATGAAATCCATCTTTGGATTTCCCACTACGGGGTACCCATCGGGTGCCCTTGGAATTTAACCTCAATTTAGCTTGACAAGAGTTGACAGGTTTTCACAATTGGGCATCGGGAGGCATGTCTAGTGGGTTCTTACGAGATCCCGAGATAGACATATTGCACAAGTTCATCGTCTATTCCATCTCTGGCAATGAGCAGGCAAACAAGGTCAACACAATGGAGTGCTTCCTACTCCATTGCGCAATCCACAAGATGAAGATTTGCCCTTCCTCTTTCATCTTTGAATCCATTCAATCGATTCAACACCGGAAGCGGGTCCATGCATCTTTACTCCACCTCGCGACCTTCGTGGCCATGCACCTTAATCTTATCTGTGCGGATGGCCCCCCGAACAACAAGCTTATCATCTAAAAGAAGATTGATATAAACGAGTTGAGCGGCGCACCATTCGCCCTTTCACAATCTGAATTGGTGCCACATGAGAGACGTCATTGTGTGAGGCGATATCTCAATGCTCAAGTCGCCTCTCACGCATCCCAAGATCAAGATGAGGAGGAGGATACTCACGTGGAGGCTAATGAAGAGGCCCAATCCGAGGATAAAGCGGAGGAAGAAGCCGACGCCGCCTAACTAGGCTATGACATGATGAATACTACCGAAAGAATCTCAATGGGGCACCCAATCACAGTGGGGTACCCAATCTCAATGGGGTAACCAACCTCAATGAAACTCCCAATGGGAGCAGTTCACAACGTCACCACTGACATTCATGAGATGCGCTCTAACATCCGCGACATCAACACTCACCTCGACACCCAATCCCAACAAATAGCCGACCAACATGCATAATGGGAGGCCCATCAAAAGGCGGTGGAGGAAAAAACAAGCTCCTACGGGAGATGCAACAACAATGGTCATCTTGGACCTATGGCAGCCATCCGCCCACCCTCCTCAATATCAACAATGAGACTTTGTCTCGCTGTTGACGTATATTTATTGCTTTCTTTCATTTTTTGTGAGTTTGTGATTGGCTAACCTTTATTTTTCCCTTTGTTTTCTAGTTTACTTTCAGGTTGTTTTTCTTCTCGTTTTCGCTCCGATGCAACACTTTAGGGATGTCTTTCTTAACCCTACTCTATAGCTCTTTACTTTCTGTAATGAGGGCATTGTTCTATCTTTGTAGGGGGGTGTCTTTTTAGTGCATGCATTCGTCGTTTTAGTTTCTTGTTTATGCAAAATCTTGATTGTTTTTAAAGCTACTTTGTCTTGATATCTTGTGGTTGAATCGAGTTGTGGCATGTGTTTGCGATATGATATGATTTGAAAACCTTGATCAATTTGACTTGATTCATGTTACGAAACGTAGATAAACTAGGAATGTGTGGAACATTGTGACCGGATTCTTAATCTTAGTAGAATGATCGAGATAGTGATACATGATAGTATGAATTGATTGATTCGACTGGCTAGTTATTTAGTTCCACTTGTTGCGTATCCATGTTTTGTAATGAGAATTGAACTTGTCAAGAGGTCTCTGCTCCTATGGGAACCATAAACACGGAAAACTGCATGAGGATACAAGGAACCCTCATTATTCACACCTCGCAACAATGACCATATAACTTGGCATTGCTCTAATTGCTTTTTTTGAGTTCGTTAAAATAGGAATACGTAAGGATTCTACCTCGCTCTCTTAATCAAAAATTCAAATTTATAAAAGAGATGAGTATGGAAAACCACACCAGAAAAACCCGAACATTCAGAGTACACACCCGGTGAACATTGCCCTTAATATTTCTCATGTTGAAAAGAAAAGAAAAGAAAAGAGAAAGATACGCTAATAAAGTGTTGATGAAAACTCTAGTCGGTTATGTGATCTCGATGATTACATTTTGCATCATTGTTTTGTGTTGTTCGAATTGATGATTATCTAGTCTAAGTGGACCACTTGCTTCTATGATCTCTATGTGACATTACGTGATGATAGGAATATTGATTTTTAAAATGATTTGAAATCTTGTCAAGAATGTATGTCATGTTAGATTTTCGCTATGGATATTTTAGACTAAGTTATGCTTGAGGACAAGCAAGGTTTTGTGTGTGGAGGGGTTGTTTAGCTTCTCTTTGGTCATCTAAACTCCTATTTTCATTGTCTTTATTCTTGTTGTTTTCTCATTTTGCATGATGTTTCGGGCTCGATTTACGTTTCATCTTATGTTTCAGGATCACGGGCCTATACAAGTGTTAAAGTTGAAAACGGAACGAGAAAAGATCGAGAAATGACGAGAGAATGAAGATGAGAGCCGAAAGCACAAGTCAGCAGTCGCATAGCCTAGGAGATCGCTGACTACGCGGTACGTATCCCAGGCCGAGCCAGTGCGTGAGCCAACGCGCGCCAGGGTCGACGACCGCTGGCCCCTCAGCGGCCGCTAACCCTAGCGGCTGACTCGGGTCAGCGCCAACCACCTCAGAGGATGGTGCGTGCGGGGAGCGTGGAACGGCCATTTCAGTGATCGCTGACTTGTAAGCGGCCGCTGAGTCCCCTTCTCGTCTATAAATAGTCGACGCGTTTCTTATTCGATAACAACTTTTTAAGAGACCTTTTCCTGAGTAGCTGCACTTATATCACGACCACGTCTCGTCCTATTGTTCTAGGGTCGAGATTTATGATTCGTAGTTAGTCATTTTAGCTTTAGTATTTGATTACGAAGGATAACCGATTGCAACATTCTAGTTTGTATTTTTTCGTGTATCGTTGTGGATTCAAGTTCGTTCCAGTTTATGAATCAAGTTTGTTTCCATTTTATATTCCTGGTTCGTTTTTATTATTGAGTTTTTTTATTTTTTTATGCTTTCGTTTTCCTATTTCGTTTACTGATTTTACGTTCTCTTCGATTTCAATTTTCAAAATACTTTCTGCGTCCTTTTTAATTCCAATTTCCAAGTTACTTTTATCCTTTTCAATTCGAAACTCTCTTTCTTTAATCCGCAACTTGTTTCCTCACTTGCTTTTATTAGTTTAAGATTTAATTTCTTTCGCAATTTATTTTCTCTGCCTAGTTATAAAACTTCCAAACGATCTTTTTACTTGCTTTTGTACTGAACAAAGAATTAAATTGTCATGTTAAGTCTTCCTTAAGAATACGACTTGGGTTGGCTTATCATTGCTAGACGAACTCGTTAGATTGCGAGCGACTCGAAATAATTTTAGTCAAACAATGAAAACGATCACGATGTACACACATCTCACATTTCCTTATTATTTACATATCCAATTCCCCATTTATCAACGCCCTTCTAGCATTTTATTACTTTTTTTTTTTGAAGATTTAATACTCTTTTTTTTCTTTATTTCTTTCTTTTTATTTTAATTCAAGGGGAACCGAACACATAAACACTAGGGAGTAGTCACTCATAATCCGAATCATGGTCGGTACATGCCAACAACATGCCCCACTTTACGCCTTAATTTCACAACCAAGCCCAAACAAGAACCAAAACTAATCTAAGTCTACCACCATATATGTTCATACCGAGGCTCGCATGTTAATAATTGATAGTCATCAACACAAGGTAATCGAACAAGCAAGACAACGTGCATATGATCAAGATTGTGAAAGTATACGACATCACAAATCACAAACACAAACAAATCAATACAAATATAAACACTAGACATAACGTAACATAGAAATGTTACAATACGACAACAGACAAGCACATAAACACATGAGAATCTAATAAATCCCCTCACACTTAATCACTACAATTTCCTCATTGTATAAAAGTAAAGAAGGGAATAGAAGACCTCTCTCTAGAATGTCGAAATGGAGCGACGACTTTTGAAAAACTGAGATGCTTCTTAAGAGTGGTTAAGGCCCGTCCATCTTTCCACTGGTCCTATGCTGGACTCCATAACTAGTTGAATGTACCTGCATTCTCAACCTCCATTCTCTCTCTTCTATATATATATATGAAACAAAAATAATTAAGCATAAACTAGAAATAAGCAAAAACATAAACTAAGGATACGATTTACATGGATTGCCTCCCACGAAGCGCTCATTTATCATCATGAGCACGACATGGCATCTTCTCCTCAAGTCACTTGGATACCTCCGATTTCTAGCCTCAATAAACATGTTCAGGTTCTCCTGGACTGAAGCTTGTGGTGGTCCATGATGTGGCTACTGCTGAGAAGAAACGAACTACTGATAACTTTGCATACGCAACCTGCCACCACAACAAACGAATCAAACACAACATGCGGGAGAAAAATACCTAGATAACAAAAATAAAATAAAGAACTAAAAAAGAAATAACAATACGATACGAAAAGAAAACACATAAATATAAAATAACTAACGAACACGAACACGAACCTTGAACAATAGAACTCTCTTAGAAGTACTTTTATCTTGTAATTTCACATTTGGAAGAAGGATTTAAGGTGGAAATCTACTTTTCCATCCTAGTAGTGTAATCATAGTGAGTTTCTTTATTTGGTTTCTTACTTATGATTATGTGAATGGATTGAGTAGGTTGAATCTCCACTAGGGTTTGAATATCTTATGATTATTGATGTTTATTGTTTTTCATGTTTGTTGATTGGACTATGCTTATTAAATTGTACCGCTTGATCATCGTTGCAATTCATTAGACGTAGGGTGAGCTCGAGAGATAATCCTTGTGTGGATCAAAGTCTAATCAACATCGGTTTTAATCGAAAATGTATTAATCGACTATTTATTTGTTATCTTGAATTCTTAATTGTGTGGCTTTAATACAGAAGTCAGAGTCATAATCTAATTATAAATGTGAAAGTTATTCGTTAGATAGCATTTGAGAATTCTCGATGTACGAATGAATGCATGAATAGTCGTAGCATGTGATGATCCATGTGAATGTTTATACCCTAGAGCCTTAATTCCGGATTCCAGTCATTTAGTTTAATTATTGTTTATGCCTTTAGTCATCTTCACATTGCATCTTGATTGAATGTTTAGGATCTTAGATGTTTAATCTCTAGCACTTGAATTCGGAAGCCGTGCTATGCCTTCTGTGAGATACAACTAAGGTCAACATATTGTGTAATATAGACCTCGTCCAATTGCGAGAACTTAGATACACTATGTAGGTTGAACAAATATTGGCGCCGTTGCTGGGGAAGGTTTTAGGCGTTCTGGGTTTAAGTGTTATTGTTGTTGTGTTTGTCCATTTTATGTGTTTATGCCTTTATGTACTTGTGATGTTCTTCTTTGTGTTTTGTGTTCTCTTGATGTGTAGTGCTTGTTTGTAATAGTTCTTTATTTTTCTGTATTTTAGGAATTCTACCTCCCGCAAGTTGCGTTTGACGTATCTACTGTGCTGATAGGTTCTTTATGCACGGTCGTCAAAGCTTGAATAAAAGATTGACACCAGTGTTGGATAACGTACATCGCAGGTGGGAGTTGCAAGTCGTCAACCTGGATGAGGATAAAAGGAACAAACATCTCCTAGATTTGGGATATCAGTCAAAATACTCAAGAGGAATCAGACACCGACTGCAGTGAAACGAGCTCAAGGATAGTTATGGCGGCAAGGCAAATGCGAGAGCTAGCTAGACCGGTGATTGGAGCCTCAGCATCACCGATCGTGTTAGGGGAAACTGCTCGGAATTATAAGCTGAAGAAAATTCACTTTAGTCAGCTACCTTCCTTGTACGGCATGCCGACGGAGGATGCATTGAACTTCATCAGGGAGTTCTATGCTATTGTTCAAACTTTCCCCCCTTGGAGGCTTGAACGAAGATCAGCTGAAGATGTGTTGTTTTCCTTACACACTGAAGGATAGAGCCAAGATTTGATTCATGTCATTGGTGCCCAATTCGCTGCAGAATTTGAATCAAGTTTCTGAGAAGTTTATGTCTAAGTGGTACCACCCGAATCAAAAGACACAAGAAGTGAGGTCAAAATTGGTGACTTTCACACAGATGGAAGGTGAGCCCCTTCACGAGGCGTGGGAAAGATTCAAAAGCCTCCAGATGCAGTGTCCTCATCACAACCTTTCTCCGGAGCTGCTCGATCAATTCTTCTAGAAGAGCCTCCACCAAAACTTCTAGTATATGGTGGACAATGAAGCCGGAGGTGATATTGGGAACAGAACTACGGAGGATCTAACTGAGATATTCGAGAACATGGTAGGGAATTCTCAGCAAAGAAGCGCTAGAGGCAACAAGAAGAAGGTGAATGAGGCTACATCTAGCACGAATATGGTGAGGCAGCAGGCGGAGCTCACTAAGCAAGTTCAAGCTATCCGGACTGTGGATGAGCAACCAAGGAGAACCACTGTGAAGGAGACGTGTGGAATTTGCGTAGATTTTGGGCACGGTGCAAACCTATGTGCACGTGCAGTTGATTCTGGTGTGGAATATGAGGAGCAGGCGAATGCTCAGGTGAATGCTCTTCAAGGATTTCAACCATGACCCAAGTTTCGATCCTTACTCAAACACATACAATCCTTAATACCGGTATCACCCCAACTTCTCGTGGATATCACAAGCACCACAAGGGCAAGAGATTCCACCTCAACAAAGTTTCCACCAGTTTGCGCCACCACAACAACAACCACCTCAAGCCTTTCCGAAGGCTTCGGTGGATGAAACTCTCAACAGAGTTATTGAGGTAAATAACAAAATGTTTGAAACTGTAGAAGCTTCAATGATGAGAATTGAAACTCAAGTTGGTCAGTTGGCCGAGACTGTGGGAGAATTCGTACAAAGCAATAAGAAGGACAAGCTTCCTATCAAGAATAAGTAATTGACGATGATGAAGGTGTCGAGCTCAAGACATTAAATGAGCACTTCGTGGGAGGCAACCCACGTTTGATATTTAGTTGCATTTTCTAGTTATTGTTGTTTGAATTAAGTTTGTGTTTTTATTTCACTTTAATTTCTAAATGAGAGTTTTAATTAGTGTTTTGTCAAGTTGTAGGGAGATGCCGGAAGAATAGAGGGGTGAAAACGGAATCGAGAACAAGCAAGACAAAGAGCGAGGGCGGAGCCCAGTGGGCGTTGGGGCTCCAACGGTCACTGGATGAAGGCTAGTCGAAGGACAGAGAGGAAGGGCCAGCGCTCGCTGGGTGCAAATTATTACCGTGGGCAGAAGGGGTGAGCCAGTGAGCGCTCGCTAGATGCGGCAGAGCATAGATGATAAAGTGGCACCCCCAACGACCGTTGGGAACTAAACGGTCGCTGGCCTTGTGACATTCCAGGGAGATTTAAACATCTTTTCCCTTTTCTCTCCCACTTTTCAACCTAATTTCTTATCTTCTTCTTCTCCATTTGTGAAACCCTAGTCCCAATTCCTCCCAAATCCTCCATATTTCCTCCAAATCTCATCTTTAAATCTCAAAATCTTGCTTACCCATCTTATATTCTACCTTTCTATCCATCAAATTCTCCATTTCATCCACCAAATTTCAAAACCCCCCAATTCTCCACTCTCCCCAATTTCTTCCATATTATTCTAGTCCTTCCTCCATAATTCTTATTCTCCACATCAAATCATCTTCCAACTTCTTAAATTCTGCAGAACACAAAATGAAGGATTGAGTACAAGTACCCGAAGAGGAGGAGGAGATGGAACCTGAAGCTCCCCGGGAGAACATTCAACGATCATTCCATAAATACAAGTTCTCCGTGTATGAACACATTGAAGGTCAAATTTATTTACATTTGCGTGAATTACCATTTAATTATGGCCATCATTTTGATTGGGACTTGCTTGGTAGATTACATGTGCGTTCTTAACTCCGTGCATACTTAAAAACCTTAGGTTTATTGAAGCTCTCTGATAGCGGTGCTTAGAGGGTTATGATAATCTATCGTATGAAATGCTTGCTACTTTTCAGTTTGGTGATTGACATAATTCTTTTACTTGTAGGCTTTTAGGCACTAATGTTTCTATTACTCGCTCTGTTATGCATGTTGTATTTGGTTTTTCCTTTGCAAGGGGAGCGGCTACAAGAATCCCTAAGGGGTTTAATCCTGTAGCTGCTTGGTATGAATTGACCAGGCTCTATAACTGGAACTCGAGTGGCACCCCTAGTGGCTTCATTAGGGATGATGCCCTTTCCCTACTGCATAAGTTCATAGCTTATAATGTATCGGAAGGGCCAGAAGGTGTGTATTTCATCCTTCATCTAGGCCCAGATTGAAGAAATTAAGTTTAGAAAGAAGACACACCCCGCCTTAGCCTACATTTCGTATCGTTTGGCTATGCATCTTGGTTTGTAGGTTCCTATATCATACAACCGTGTGGAGAGCATCCGCCTGAGTGCCGACATCCTGAAGAATAGTGGTCTCTTGGCAGCTTCAGAGACCTCTTTTGTTCCTTACGAACAAAGAGAGTATGTCCGCCACTACCGAGAGCGTGAGGCGGCACTTGAGAGAGCTGGAGGAGCTGGTCCCTCCACCGAAGCGGGGCCAAGCACTAACGACACTCCCACTGGTGGTGATACCGAGATGGAGGAGCCAGTATATGAGGGAGATCAATCTGGAGGGTACCTCGGTGGGTACCAGGGTGCATACGATCAAAGCGGTTTTGCTAGTGGCTCAGGCAGTGGATACGGGTCTGGTTATTTCTCGAGTGCGGACTTGAACACCTTCCAAACCAACCTCTTTGCGAGTTTGGATACCCAGAACACCGTCCTCAGCTCCATTGACAACCGTGTCCAATTCATGGACACCCGTATCCAATCCATCGACACACGTGTGACCTCGCTCGAGGAACAATGATCTCGATGGACAGGACTCCACCCTCAACCTCCTCCATCATCCGACTATCAGGATCCACATGATCCGGCGTATTAGTAGTTTTTCTTTTTTCTATTTACTTCTTTCGTTCAATTTTATGTTTGTTGTTCTTTCTTTTGTGTGTGCAGGTACCAATCTTGGAAGTCAGTAGATTCTTGGGGCTTGTTGCCGGCTTATTTATCATCAGGGAAGTATTCTTTCTCTCTTCTCTTTAACTCCTTACTACGAGGACGTAGTATGACTTAAGTGTGGGGGGTTAGTTGGTTTTCTTACATGTTTTTATTGCTTTTATTCCCCATCTTGAGAATTTGTACGGTAGCTTGCTTGTTTGATCACTTTGTGTTGATGAGTATTGGTTGTTAACATGTGAGCTTTGTATGTGATATGAATGGTGGTAGACTTAGATTAGTTTTGTTTCTTGATCGGGCTAGGTTGTGGGGTTAAGATGTTTAAGTGGGGCATATTGCTTTGCTAATTGGAATATATATCGATCATGATTCGTTTTATGAGTGACTACTCCCTAGAGTTTGTGTTCGGTTTCCCTTGAATGTTAAAAAAAAGAATAAAAGAGTGTTAACTCTTTCAAAAAAAAAAGTAAAGTAAAGTACTCCCTCCGTCCATGAAACATGTTCCTAATTTGACTCGGTGGAAGTTTTAATGTAGTGCTTTTGACTTTATGATGATATGTAGTGAGTGGAATGAGGGTCCCACTTGATATATTGTTTTAAATTGTGTTATGTGTAGTTAGTGGATTCTGGGTCTCACTTAATGTATTATATTAAATTGAGTTGTGTGTAGAGAGTGTGGTGGGTCCACTTACTATAAATGAAAAGTTTAAAATAGGAAGAAGTTTTGTGGACGGACGAAAATAGTAAAATAGGAAGAAGTTTCGTGGACGGAGGGAGTAATAAATGCTAGAAGGGCGTGAATGAGTAGACGAGTCGAGTTTGTGGGTTCTACTCCGTTTATCTTAGATAATGAGTATGGGAAACCACATCGGGGCACTCAATGTGATCCATTGATGTTTACACTCGGTGACTATACCCTTATGAGGACTTGCTCGTTTTGCTTGAAAGTTCAGGGGGAACTAAATATGTGAATGATAGGGATATGTGAGATGTGTGTATGCATGTTGATGAACATAGAAACGGGCAACACTACGTGTTGGTCCTGGAAGAGCAAGGTTTGGTGTATGGGGGGGGGGGGGGGG
>JAPKLX010000103.1:437750-471897 GCA_026898415.1 Leonotis leonurus
CCCCCCCAATACACCAAAATTAAACTTTTCAGTTTACCTGACTAAACAAGCGATTTAAGCTTTCCAAAAAAAAAATAGATTGTTATATGTGACAGACCAGATCGATCTCGTTCTATCCAGGCAGGATCTCTCGAGTGAATAACACTAGGCAGAGATCAAGAGTGATCTTATTCTCTAGCAGAGCGTTGTGTGCGGAATAATGGTGGACTTAGTCGGTGCTCTTTGTTTAGAAAATCTTTACAAAAACTTAAACAAGTATTTAGCAGATTGATTAAGAATGCAGTTTTGAATGAGAATGCATGTTAGTGAATGAATAAAGCAACTGGAATATAGAATGCAGAAAGTAAATAACGCAGTTGTTTTTTATGTGGTTCAAGAAACCCCCTACGTCCACGGTCTAATCCAAACTGGATTAGATATCCACTACTAGGATACTCTTCTTGTTTATACTCGCTGAGTACGAGCCACAAGTTTCGAACACAACTTGGTTGAAACTTATGCACGAATAAGGATCGTGTTCCTTTATAACTTACAGAAAGCTACTGTAACTGGATCTCTTCACGTTAATCCACTAGAAAACTACTAGCTAGCGAAGGTCTCCTTCCTTCTTTCTCGATAAGACAGACTTGAATCGAGGTGTGATTTCGATCACGAACGGCTCAGAACATGATCTGGTGAGTAGAAATCTTCTCAAGTAAATACTTCGATGGATGAGATGATTTTTGGGTAGAGTAACAGCTTGTTGATCATAGATGATTTTCTTGTTCTCTTCCAGTCTTTATTCCAAGCTTTTATATGTGTAGAATTTGAAATTCTAACCGTTGTGCTTGATTGGTTCGAAGTAAATGTGATTTACCAATCAAGGATATTTGAATCCCTAAATTATCTCCTTTTGCCTTTGGAGAGTTTGACTGAATCTTCAATAAATATGGAAAGCAGATCGTTGTCAGGTACTACTTTCCTTCTTCATGAATAGGTTGATTCTCCTTCCATTTTGATAGCTCGCGTGATGTGGCAATGAGTTTGGGATTCCTCATCAGTTAATCTGATATCATCTGGTTTCAACACAAATTGTCGATCTGGTCATACCAGATTGATATCGATCTAGTCACAGTCGATCTGGTCTTTCAGACAGTATGCTTCAAAGCATGGTTGGTTCTTCTGAGAGTTCTGGTAAAAGTTGATAAAGTGACCATTCTGAAGTATCTTCTGCTTGCTTCAATCTGCTTATTGATCTGGTCCTTTTAACAATTAAGAGACAACAAAAAAACTTCTATAGGATGAATTTCCTTTACAAGTTAAGTCATTTCGTAGATAGGACTAGGATCAGTTCTCTTATCAGATGCACTTTATATTTTAGTGTTCTGGTACACATAGAATAGATTGAGGTCTAACAGAACATCATTAAAACTAAGTGTGTTTTCGAGAGAACATCATCAAAACTAATTATTGTGGGGTTCCCAACAATTTCCCCCTTTTTGATGATGTCAAAACCAAACATCACAAGATAATCCTAAGTAAAACATTTTAAGATTGACCTGGTTTTAGATTTCCAGAAGGTATTTCAGATTGTTATTTAGTTCATATAACAATCAAGTGCGAAAATAAAAGTTTCTGGACAGAAAGACTTTGTCTTCAGAAAATCCACATGTATTGAATATGTATCGATGAGTACAAGTGGAAAATAAGAAAGACAATCAATCAAAAAGAAGTAGCAGATGATTAAAGATAAACCAATTAAGAGAACCATCTGGCTGCTCCTCATTTCTTCATCTTCTCTCGTTGAGCGTCAGAAACCAATTGTATGCTCTCATAGATTCCATCTCTCACCCTGGCATAATTGGGATCGTGATTGTCGATCTTGTATCCTTTAATCTTGGCCAGTTGATTGATGTAATTCAAAATGTACGTTTTGTCGGGGATGTTGCTTCTTGGAATCATCGGGCATACCATGTATTCCTTTTCAGGTGCCTTAATTATAACTTTTGCATATGAGGCAGCCGTTCTAATTCGTTGAATCAGATTCTTATCGCTGAAGTTCTCCAGATACCGGTTGAAGTCATCATCTGGTGTGGATTCAGAATAAGTAGGTTCTTCCAGGAAGTACCTATTTAGAATAAAACCTTGCTTGACTTTCTCCCAATCGTTCTGGTCATTCCCTGGAACCCATATGTCTGTTGGGGTTTGCTTCTTCAAAGACAAGTTCCATGTCGAGAAAGGCTTCTTCTTACTTTTCTTGGACTGAGTTGTGGATTGGGAAGACTGCTGTTGGGATCGTTTTGATGAAGGTTTAGAGGAGAAAGTTGTCTGATGGAATTTCTCCTTAGCTTCTTGAGTAGCTAACTTCTTTTCTCTCTCTGCTTGTTCTTTATAAAATTGTGCTCTGTAGATGGGGTCACAAGCTTGTTCTCTGCTGACTCCAAATAATAGCAGCTCTGCAATTTGATCCCCTTCATCTATAGGCTTCTTCCCTTTATCCCGAACGGCAGCAGTTGCAGCAGTTTGTTGTTGAGTTTGTTGAGTCTGTCCTAGTTCAATGGTGGGATCTGCCCTAGGAGGTGTAGTGGGCTTCACCCTCGCTGGTTGAACTGGGACAACAGATGGTGTCTCAGCTTCTGCTCCTACTCCTTCTGGTCCTGTGACAGAACCCTTTCCTCTGCTTGCTCCCTTTCCTACCTTGGAGATTTCCCCCTTTTCGACATCATCAAACAAGGACTTGATGAGTGTGCGAAGAAAGTCCATTTCCTCCTTCATCTGCTCCATCTTTTCTTCAGCATCAGTTTTAAAACCGAGTAACAAATTCACAGTATGGTCAGTTGCATTCAGTTTTTGCTCAAGTCGGCTATTCATAGTTGCAAGAGTCCTGTCATATGTATCCTGGAGCGCTTCCACTGCAGTTATGCGAGTGCTCTGGTGCTCAAACACTTATGGATTTGGATAGAGAAAGTCATCAAGAACATCCGTCTGATGTTGTTTCATAATCTCCACGAATTTCTCTTTTTCGAAGATAACCAGTTGGGAGTGAATAGATAGAGTGGCTGCTTCCTTCACCTCAGCAGTGATCTGATCAGCTTTATTTGTAATTGCTGCTTCGATGGTCTCCTTCTGTTTGGCTAGAAGGTCAGCTACCAGTGTGTTTGTATTTTGAGCTTGTTGTTCCAGTGCTTCTAATCTGAGGGTGAACTTCTCATGAACTCCTTCTGTGGCAGTGCGATCATCATCAATCTTTTTATCTAGTTCCTTCTGGAGAGTTCTGAGCTTTCTCCTTATGTCTAGATCCATGTCATTGACATAATCTTTTTGATGTTGATTGAAGTCAGTGAGGATCTGGGTGGCCTTTTCTTGGAGCATGTTGCATGTATCGGTCATATGATCTTCAACCCGAAGAGTGATCAGGTTGTCGATCTGATAATTATTGAAAGTCCTGGTCTCCCTTTCCAACAATTCCTCCATCTCATAGAAGTGGACATTCTTCTTCCGCTTCTGGGCTACACCTGGAGTATACAACTCGTTGCTAGGTTCGCCATCAATGTCCTACCCTACTGGAGTTCTTCGACAGGATCAAGAAGGATGACAGGGATCTGCTTTGTCTTCTTCTTTGGCTTTTCTACTTCTTGTACTGGTGGTTGAGCTGGTGTATCTTGTTTGTCTGGTTGACTGGTGAACTGAGGCTGTGCGGGTTTCTCCATATGGACATCTTGATTGGTTTCTTCATCTGGTACACTTGAAAAAAAATCCATTTTATCTGAGAAAAATGGCTTTAGGTCAATCTTGAGAAGATTTGCCTCATGCTTCATGAGCGCAAGGATAAGTTGTGGGTATTCTGTGCTCACTTCACTGACAGTGCTGACTTGTAGTAGGCTAAGTAAAGTAGCTTCTTCCTTCTTCAGTTCTTCTATTGTTCTGGTCTGGAGCAAGGCATCAAAGATGTAGTATTCGATGTCCTTGACCAGCAAGTAAAATTTTACATGCTTAACTGCTCCCAGACTCTCTGGTAGAAGATGAATACCAGGAAAATCTTGTAAAACAGAGTGATCTGCTTCACTTTCTAGTAAATTAATAACACCCTCTGCTTGGAGTTTCTTCTCCTCTTCTTCATCTACAGATTCAACCTCCTCTTCGTCCTCCTCACTTATTCTCTACATTATGGCAGGTGAGGGTGTAGTTGTTCTGGCCGGCGAGAAGTCACTTCCCTGGCATGGATGATAGCTAGACTCGGGTTCAACAAAAATTAGCTCTCCAGCCTGTTGTGCCTCCTCACCTAGTTCTGCCCTAACTCGTTCTGTTTGAGTTATTTCTGGTTCTGGCTGAGGATTATCTGGTATTTCTTCTGGAAGTTCTTCGGTTGGTGGTGAAGACTCTTGAACCTTGCGCAATCGACGCCTCTTCTACTTAGGTTGTTGAGATGTGGAAGTATCTGTGTCAACAGAGCTTCCTCGCTTAGTGGGTGGCTTGCGGGTTGCTTTCTCCTTCTGCATCACGTTCTCTTTGGATGCCCTCTCTTTCTATTTTTCAACAGCCTTGGTAGGTGGAATCCAGGCAGGATTGGAACTTCCCATCTCCAGAAGTGTCGCATGGTGCACTTCATCAATGATTTTGTTGAGTTGTGCTGGAGTTAGTCCCATGGACATCTCGATCTGGTGCTGATCTTTGGGTATAGTGAGTCGAGTGTTAAATTCGATAGCATCCTCCCATACTTGTTGTTTAAAGAACTTCTCCACCATGAAACTGATCTTGGTGGAATGTCTTAAATTTCTCCGTACCTCAACAAAGACACCTTGCCCCCTGTTATCCTTTTTGTATTTTACCAGTTTGGCCTCCTTCGTTAGCAGGTCAAACAGGATCCTGCTCCAGTTGACTTTTAGGTTGAGAATGACAGCCGTGAGGATTCGGAACTTCTCTGGGGTAACTTGATCATAGGATCCACTGTGGTTTAGGAATATTCTTTGAACCAGTTCGAACAGCAACTTGAAACTCGGTTGAAGTAGGGATCTGTGAAACATTCTTCCTGTATAAGCAATGGGTATTACCATCACCATTTCTACCGCTGCTTGGAGTTGATCATGAGTGATCTCATCCAAGTTCATGCCCTCATCCTTCAACCGATAAGCCTGGTTGATCATTGCAATGACATTGTAAGTAGTTTTGGTTGTCCTATCTCTAATGGGCATTAAGACATTGGCCTCGTTACCCTCTTTATCTTCTTGCCATGTCAAGTAGAATGTGGTAGCTTGCTTCGCCAAATACAGCTTAGGATGTGAGGTTACAATATTGTGGAATCCTACAATATATATAAGCATCCCAATAAATAACAGATAATTAGCAGTTATAAGAACATAAATAAGGCATATAAAAGAAATATGGTAGAACAGAGATACACATCGAACAGTATATATATATATAATTCAACCAGTATAGCACCATAGATGTGTTAGGAGAAAATACATATATAAGTTCCAGATATAAATCATAAATAAACTGCTATAAATGTATAAAAACCTTTGCAATGCTTAATCATGGCAAAAATCTCCTCCAATTTGCGAAAGCCATGAGTTTCAAAAACGGTGAATGGTTCAGGCGAAATAAATTTTTGAACCTCAGCTATGTGTTGTAGAAACATGGAAGTTTGAGGTGCCATGATCAAGAAGAAAGTTTTAAGAAGAATTTGAGAGAGAATGAAATCTGGAATTGCTTAAGTGTTTAGGATAGTAGTGCTCAGTGCGATGAAAGTGTAAGGTGAATAGCTGAGTACATGGACTATACATATATATAGGAAAATAATCAACGACATAGATTAAAGCGATAATAATTGAAGGGTTGGATGAAAATCTCCCTTTTTAGGTTTTCCCGCTTCAGCTTTCCAGTTTGCCGCCTTTCATCGCGTTTGATGTACGCGCTATATCCTAGGGTTGTAGGAGAGAGTGTGTATCTTCCTATCCACTGCAACTTTCCTTTTCCTTTTATTGCAGGGATTTCCTCGATCACAGTTTCAAAAGGTGTGCTAATCATCACAATTATAAAAGATTTAGCAAATCTAGGTCAGAGAATAGCTTTATAAATTGTAGTTAGGATGTTAATTATGGTCAGAGACGTCTTCCATCTAAGATGTTTCAAGTTTCCAAATTCCCTCTTGACTAAGTAATCATTTATTGAAAAAATAATTTCGACATGGCATGTCTTCCATCTGAGTAAGTTTAGACACATGTTACTAGTAACGATCTGTTATTGTGTGATCTCTGTTTCCATCTGGTATTGCATCATTCTAGTTTGTCAATCTGGTTGACAATCTAGTTTTGTATTTTATGACTTGATTGACACAAACAGAGACTTGGTTCTGTTTGTATCGTGCTGCTACCATTTGTATCTTTCTGCTACATGATCTGGTTTCATCAATCTGGTATTGACTTGATTCTATCATCCAAATTTAGTAATCCAAGCTTTCCACATAGCATTTTGAATCTTTCTACTGTTAGGGCTTTTGTCAAAATATCAGCACGTTGAACATCTGTGTGGATCTTCTCGATCTTGATGTGTTTCCTCTCCACATGATCTATAATAAAATGGTGTCTCACATCAACATGCTTGCACCTTGTATGGAATACTGGATTCTGTGTTATTGCTATTGCGCTTGAACTGTCACAGAATATATGTATCTCCTTTACATCGATCTCGTAATCCTTTAGTTGCTGCTTCAACCATAATATTTGTGCACAACAACTTCCAGTGGCCATATATTCTGCCTCGGTTGTTGATGTAGCAATAGATGTTTGTTTCTTTGAAAACCAAGATATCAGCTTGTTTCCAAGAAACTGACATGTACCAAAAGTAGACTTTATGTCCAGCTTGCATCCAACATAATCTAAATCAGAATAACCTATTAACTCAAGGTTGTCGTCACAAGGGTACCAGAGTCCAATGTGTACTGTTCCTTTAAGATATCTAAGTATCTTTTTGGCAGCTTCCATATGCGACTCTTTAGGATTGGCCTGGTATCTAGCACATACTCCAACTGTGAATGTAATGTCAGGTCGGCTTGCAGTAAGGTATAGTAGAGAACCAATGATGCCCCTATATTGTGTTATATTTGTTGGTTTGCCTTCTGGATCTGGATCTATCTTCCCGTTGGTCTGCATTGGAATCTTGACTGGTTTGTTGTCTTTGACTCCAAATTTTATGATCAGATCGTTCATGTACTTTGCTTGATTTACAAAGATACCATCTGATAACTGCTTCACCTGCAAACCTAGAAAGAAATTCATCTCGCCCATCATGGACATTTGATATTTATTTTTCATTAGTTCAGCAAATTTGTCACATAAGTATGTAGATTGTGATCCAAAAATGATATCATCAACATATATCTGGACTAAAAGGATATACTCTTTGACTTTGATTACGAACAGTGTCTTGTCAACAAAACCTCTTCTAAATCCTGATTCCAGTAGGAATGTTGATAGCGTTACATACCACGCTCTGGGTGCTTGTTTCACACCATAAACGGCTTTAGCTAATCTGTATACTTTCTGGTCTGGATTTCCTTCTTCAAAACCAGGTGGTTGCTCAACATATACTTCCTCTTCAAGTATACCATTTAGAAATGCACTTTTAACATCCATCTGGTACACTTTGAATCTCTTGTATGCTGCATATGCTAGGAACAGTCTGATTGCTTCCAATCTGGTAACTGGTGCAAAAGTTTCATCAAAATCAATACCTTCTTGTTGACTGTATCATTTTGCAACTAATCTGGCTTTGTTTCTGACTACTTCAGCGTTCTCATCTCATTTATTCTTGAATACCCATTTGACACCTATCACTCCCTGATGTCTTGGTCGATCTACCAGATACCAGACTTGGTTTCTTTTGAACTCATTGAGTTCTTCTTGCATAGCAATAACCCAGTCTGCATCTTTAAGTGCTTCAAATGCATCAGATGGTTCAATACGTGATAGATAGCAACTTAGAAGTGCACTTTCTAAGTGCATTCTTCTGGTTCTTATACGATCTGATGGGTTCCTAACAATTTGTTCAGGAGGATGATTGTCTTGTATCCATTTCCTTCTGTTGGACATCTCTTCTTCTGATATCTCAGGCTCATGTTCATTTCTTGGATCCTCAAATTCTGAGTGTGCTGTTGAAGATGCTTGAAAAGGATTTTCAACTTCTGGTTCTTCAATTTCTTGATCATTTTTCCAACCATTTGTATCTCTGGATTCTTCAGGTTGATCTTGAGATAGTTCAATATTATCTTCTTCTACTAGTTGGTTATCTTCTGGTGGGATCATCGATCTGCTTTGATCCAGGTTGATATATTCTGTTCCCCCTTGCTGTGAGCTTGTTGTCTCAGCATTGAGTGGAACATCGATTTCATTCTCTTCTATTGTATTCCAGATTAGAATGTCTTCTAACATTATCCCCTCTGTTCTTTTTTCCTTAATCTGGTTTTGAGTATTTTCACCACTTGTTTCTCTGTAATTAATAAAAGATTCATCAAATACTATATGAGGTGTTACTTCCATAGTATGAGTCTTCTTGTTGTAAACCCTATAAGCTTTACTAACATCATAATATTACAGGGTCAGCTTTGTTATCAAAGGTTTTCAATTGAGATTTCTCATTATTGTGAATGTAACACAAACAACCAAAAGTACGAAAGTATTGTATCCTGGGCTTTCTGTTATTCCAGACTTCATATGGTGTCTTCCCATGTTTGAGAGTAATCACCGATCTGTTATGTGTATAACAGGCTGTATAGATGGCTTCTGCCCAGAATTTCTTTGGTAATCTGGTTGCGTTAAGCATGGTGCGAGCTGCTTCCTCTAATGATCTGTTCCTTCTCTCAACCACTCCATTCTGTTGAGATGTTCTCGCTGCAGATGTTTGATGTGTGATTCCCATCTGGTTGCAATAATCCTCAATCTTGTGGTTTAGAAATTCTGTTCCACGATCTGTTCTGATGATTGCAACAGAAGTTTCCTTTTGCTTGGTGATTTTGTTGAGGAAGTTTGGCAGCTTTTCCAATGTTTCTTTCTTCTTGTGTAAGAAGATTACCCATGTAAATCTTGAATAATCATCAATGATGACCAGAGTGTATATTCTACTATTTATACTTAATGGTTTGACTGGACCAAATAAGTCTAAATGAAGTAACTCCAATATTCTGGTGGATGACTGAACTGTTTTATTGGAAAATGATGATCTGGTTTGTTTTCCAGCTTGACATGCTTCGCAGATGTGATTCTTGTCGTATATCTAGTCTGGTAGTCCTTCGACTAGTTTCTCTCTTGCAATCTTATTGATTGATTTGAAATTGAGATGACTTAGTCGCTTATGCCATAACCAACTTGTTTATGATATTGTCTTAGTAACCAGACATGTCTCAATCTGGTTATTCCACTGCACAATATATAATTTGTCCTGCAATTTCCCGGTAAGAAGAGTCTCATCTACTTCCTTATCTTTCACAAAAAAGTTATTAGCATAAAAAATGATCTAGTTTCCATTAACACAAAATTGGCTAACTGAAAACAGATTATGACTAAGACCCTCAACGTATGATACATTTGTAATTGTGGTCTTGCCAATTGTTATGTTACCATATCCTCTGGTGTATCCTTTTGAGTTACATCCAAAGGTTACATGTGGTCCTTCCTTTTCCACATAATCAGATAGAGCGTTCTTATCACATGTCATATGTTTTTGAACATCCACTATCAATGATCCAGATTGTTCCCTTTGCTACTCTACTTCTTCTTGCAGTTCTGCTATCATGGCCTTGCGTTGAGCTCTGAGTTTTCGATCTCTTTTAGCTCGTAGCTCTTCTCTTTGACTTTTTGACAAATCAGGACAATCTGTCTTGAAGTGACCTGTTCTCCCACATCCATAACAAGTATAGTCAGTGGAGTTAAGAGTTTTACCATTACTTTTATTTTCAGCTTTGTCGTTGGATCGTTCTGTTTCTTTGTTCTTCTGGTATCTGCTTTTGTTATCTTTGTAGAACCTTCGATACTTTCTTGATCTGATTTCCATCTTGTCCATCCTCTTGGAAATCATGGCAAATTCTTTGAGCAATTTATCATAGTCTCCTTCTTCTGGTGCGGCAGTTGGCGCTGGTTCATCTGTTTTGCCCTTCGCTTTGAAGGCGATCTCTTTCTCTTTCTTTGAATTGTTTTCATTCTTCTTGCTTGAAGAGTGATCCGATCCATGTATCCTTCTGATGTCACATTCGTGAACAGCCAGATGATCAAATAAAGCTTCAACAGACAGATCGTTGAAATCAGCACGTAGTGGCTGCATTGCCGAATAGATCTCCCAGCTTGGTGGTAATGCTCTGAGAATTTTGAGATTCTTCTCTCTCTGTGTGTACTTGTTTTTATTAAACGCAGAGACTTCAAGTAACACTTCTATGAACCTATTCTTCATCTGCTCGATGATTTCTCCAGGTTTCATCTTGAATTCATCGAACTTGTTGCATGCTAGAGACAGCTTGTTCTCGATCATTGCTTCAGAACCTAGACTTAGTTCTCTCAAAGCTTCCCACATCTCTTTGGTTGTGTCAAGATCTTGGATTTTAGCAAGATGAACTCCTTTTACCGTACTGGAAATGATTCCTTTGGCAAAGTCATCAAGATTTGCTTCTCTTATTTCTTCAGATGTGTACTTTCTGGGGTCTTTTGGTACATTCTCCTTGACCACTCCAGTTTCCGTAATACGGGTTGATTCTTCATAAATGACTAATGGCTCTTCTTCGATCACTTTCCACATCAGACAGTGATGAGCTTTGAGACACATCTTGATTCTGAAACTTCATTCTCTATATCCTTGGATGGAGAATTCTTCACATGCCCTAATAACAGATGATTCCATAATAACAGATAGAATGCAGGTGAATGAAAAGAGTTTTCTAGATCTATTCAAGTTGACCACGCAGGATTTATCCTTGTGAAAACAGAAACAATGGTCCTATGAACCACGACTCTGATACCACTTGTTAGTTCCGGAAGAGCAAGGTTTGGTGTATGGGGGGGGGGAATACACCAAATACAAACTTTTCAGTTTACTTGACTAAATATTTAGAGAGATTTAAGCTTTCTGGAAAAAAAAAACATATTGATATATGTGACAGACCAGATTGATATAGTTCTGTCCAGGCAGGATCTCTCGAGTGAATAACACTAGGTAGAGATCAAGAGTGATCTTATTCTCTAGCAGAGCGTTGTGTGCGGAATAATGGTGGACTTAGTCGGTGCTCTTTGTTTAGAAAACATTTACAAAAACTTAACCAATTATGTAGCAGATTGATTAAGAATGCAGTTTTGAATGAGAATGCATGTTAGTGAATAAAGCAATTGGAATATAGAATGCAAAAAGTAAATAACGCAGTTGTTTTTTACGTGGTTCAGGAAACCCCCTACGTCCACGGTCTAATCCAAACTGGATTAGATATCCACTAATAGGACACTCTTCTTGTTTATACTCGCTGAGTACGAGCCACAAGTTTCGAACACAACCTTGTTGAAACTTATGCACGAATAAGGGTCGTGTCCCTTTGAAACTTACAGAAAGCTATTGTAACTGGATCTCTTCACGTTAATCCACTAGAAAACTACTAGCTAGCGAAGGTCTCCTTCCTTTTTTCTCTATAAGACAGACTTGAATCGAGGTGTGATTTCGATCACGAACGGCTCAGAACACGATCTGGTGAGTAGAAATCTTCTCAAGTACATACTTCGATGGATGAGATGATTTTTGGGTAGAGTAACAGCTTGTTGATCGTAGATGATTTTCTTGTTCTCTTCCAGTCTTTGTTCCAAGCTTTTATAGGTGTAGAATTTGAAATTCTAACCGTTGTGCTTGATTGGTTCGAAGTAAATGTGATTTACCAATCAATGATATTTGAATCCCTAAATTATCTCCTTTTGCCTTTGGAGAGTTTGACTGAATCTTCAATAAATATGGAAAGCAGATCGTTGTCAGGTACTACTTTCCTTCGTCATGAATAGGTTGATTTTCCTTCCATTTTGATAGCTCACGTGATGTGACAATGAGTTTGGGATTTCTCATCAGTTAATCTGATATCATCTGGTTTCAACACAAATTGTCGATCTGGTCATACCAGATTGATATCGATCTGGTCACAGTCGATCTGGTCTTTCAGACAGTATGCTTCAAAGCATGGTTGGTTCTTCTGAGAGTTCTGGTAAAAGTTGATAAAGTGACCATTCTGAAGTATCTTTTGCTTGCTTCAATCTACTTATTGATTTGGTCCTTTTAGCAATTAAGAGACAACAAAAAAATTTCTATAGGATGAATTTCCTTTACAAGTTAAGTCATTTCGTAGATAGGACTAGGATCAGTTCTCTTATCAGATGCATTTTATATTTTAGTGTTCTGGTACACATAGAATAGATTGAGGTCTAACAGAACATGATTAAAACTAAGTGCGTTTTCGAGAGAACATCATCAAAACTAATTATTGTGGGGTTCCCAACACTACATCTTGATTGAGCGACCAAATACGATTGAGAATTGTCTAGTCTAAGTCTTGTAATGAAGGTATGCATGGTAGTTGGACTTGCATGTTGATTTTTGATATGAATTGATGCTTTGTGATTGGATTTTGCTTGAGGACAAGCAATATGATTAACTGTGGAGGAGTTGTTTATCTTTTTTTTGGTATGTTTTTAGTCTTTGTGTCGTTAAGTCTAATCATTAATTTATGTTGTTTTAGTGTCTTTTTAGTTCGTATTAAGTCGTTTTCCTTTGTTTTCATGTTTGGTGTAGGATAGTGAGGCGAAGGATGGATTGGAGCTGAGAAGGTCATGTTAGTAACTTCAAGTTATTTTCAGAAAAACCATTAGGACCGAACGTGGCGCAAACTAAATCAAAATCAACAAGATGCTTGTGTGCGCTTTCTCCCGGCAAATCTCCAAACTTAGGTAGTATTTGGATGAATCCAAACAGTATTTCAGAATTTCCATTGATTGTTGGCAGCACAATGCACAAAGGACGATTGCTCCTGTGGCGGCCTAACTCTTTTATCAGTTGAGGTCTCTGTTGCTCAGGAATCACCACACGTCTTTCTTCTTCATTCCTCTCGTTCCTCTGGTTATTTTCAACCATTGAAACTTGAGTAGCTTCCTTCAACTCCTTGGTTTTGTTGGTTAGTGAAGCCCAAATTTAACTAACAATTTCCTTCACCCAAGCCCATTTTAGCCATAAACCCAGCCCAAACCCAAAGCTCCATATTTCTCCCAAGCCCAACATCCAACCCATTTTTAATCTTGACTTGCAAGTCAAAAATCCCCAAATTCAAATACTTTCACCTCTGCGTTTCTACCCTACACTCCTCCTCAACCTTGTCGCCTTCACACCCAAGCTAGCACCACCCTCTACTTCCCCATTTCCACAGTCACGCTGCCCTCTACTATGCCGAAGACTCGCTGGACGCTCGGCACTTTATCCAAGAAAGCAAGTTTCCGACCACCAGCACCACCTCCACCACCCGGATCCACCACCATCGACTGAGCACTGACTATCTTTAGGGGAGTCCCTCTCCACTTTTATTTTGTGTCTTGCTCTACTTATTTTGCGTCTTTACACATTGAGGGCAATGTGTTGTTCAAGTGTGGGGTGTCTTCTCGATCTCTGGATCAAAAATTAATTCGCATGTACGAGAAGAACGAGGCATAAACCAAAAAATAAAATAAAAAAAATAAGTAAAAAAATATTACAGAATGAAATTTATCAGAAAACGCTGCTTAAACCGATCTCCGACAACGGCGCCAAAATTTGGTGCGTCATTTTATCCCAAAAATAATTCAGCTGACAGACAACCGGTATGCCTTTACTGCACAAATAGTAGTAAACAAGATCGTCTCACAAGGGATCGGCAAGAATTTTCCTATAATTTCAATCTGCAAGTTGAGTCACGAAAATTTTGGGTTTATCGAGAACTACGAAAATAATAAATAAACAATAAATAGAGAATATATTTTGGGGATTTTCTTGAAACAAATAAATTGAAAATAAAAACTAAAAAATATGAGAAATATATGAGAAGTATTCCAACAATCAATTAATTCCACCTAGACTTGATATTCCGATCCTCAATGCAAATATAACAATAATTCATGCAAATAAACCAGTTATGATCACCGAAGACGCTTCTGACGCGATCTCATCTCTCCATAGCTTCTCGATAATTAGGAAGACGCTTCACTAACTATTTCCCTAATTGACTGACAACCGTAAGAGACGCTCTATAGATTTAATGAGCCGACAACATTAAGAACTAGAGAGGCCCGATTCAAAATCGATAAACTCTGACGCAGGATTATCAAATTAAGATTGTCATTCCTTTGACTAGATAGTCAATTTACCACTAATTAAATCTAAACCACGATTACGTATGGCCGATTCAATTGGCTATGAATCAATTCTACTCAACTAAATATTGTGCACTACTTAGATGAATAAAACGATTAGATCACAAAGAAAATAGAGAACAACAAATACTTGCATACAAATTAAAGGATGAAGAAAAAATTAGATCTCACAGAATAATCGCGTCTATGCTTCCTTAATCGATGTTGGAATAGAGAGTTTAGCTACAAAACATAATTAAATAAATAAAAATAATTAAAAAAGCAATTCTAGAAATTGAATTAAGAAGCAAGCTTAATAATTAAAAGTGTCACAATGTGGCAGGGGTTCTTCACATGAACAAGCAAAAAAGAAAAGTGGCCCTCTGCTCCTCTTATGTGGTCGCCAAGTGTATAGCCAAAAAAGTGTCCGAAAATTGTGTCTTAGAACAAATAAATATAGTATTTGATCTAACCTAAACTAATTGCCAAAATAGAGGGCAATAATTACCAAGTCTAGAAATAAAACAATAAGGAAATTAACAAAACTAATAAAAGAATTCTCCAAAAAATTAGGCATCTTTTTGATCTTCCTTCTTTCCAATTAATATTGCAATTTTCTCCAAATATTCTCAAAATCGATCAACCGCTCCAAGTGTAGAGAAAATCTACAATTTGACAATTAAACACAAGTAAATGAATAATTAATATCCAAAATCATATAAAAATATCACAAAATAGGTGTATAAAATACACCTAATCACCGTGAGTGCAGAGCCGAGCAAGGAAGAACGAGCCAAAGAATGCACGGGAGGAGAAACAACGCGTAGGAAGCAAGCTTGCAACCTAGCGGGCGCTAGCTATCCAGCGCTCGCTAGGTTGCAGAGCTCAGAAATTCAGAGAGCACAGATCAACGACCGCTGGGAAGCCAGCGGCCGCTGGGCTTGCAGATTTTCTGCACCAGCGAGGGAAAGCCAGCGGCCGCTGGCCATGCTTAAGTAGCGGTTATTCGGTGGGTTTAAAAGAGGAAACAAGGCATTTGGAAAATTTCTCTCTCTCTCATATTAGACTAGAACTCGAAAAACCTTAGATTAAAACTCTCTTGTAAGTACTTTTATCTTGTAATTTCACATTTGGAAGAAGGATTTAAGGTGGAGATCCATTTCTCCATCCTAGTAGTGTAATCATAGTGAGTTTCTTTATTTGGTTTCTTGCTTATGATTATGTGAATGGATTGAGTAGGTTGAATCTCCACGAAAGTTTGAATATCTTATGATTATTGATGTTTATTGTTATTCATGTTTGTTGACTGGACTATGCTTATTAAATTGTGCCTCTTGATCACCGTTGCAATCCATTAGACATAGGGTGAGGTCTAGAGATAATCCTTGTGTCGGATCAAAGTTTAATCAACATCGGTTGTAATTAGAAACATATTAACCGAGTATTTATTTGTTATCTTGAATTCTTAATTTTGTGGCTTTAATACGAAAGTCAGAGTCACAATCTAATTATAAATGTGAAAGTTAGTCGTTAGATAGGTTTTGAGAATTCTCGATGTACGAATGAATGCATGAATAGTTGTAGCATGTGATGATCCATGTGAATGTTTATACCCTAGAGCCTTAATTCTGGATTCCAGTCATTTAGTTTTAATAAATATAAACATTGAGAATTATCAGAGAGGGCAAATATAGCGGATACCATCAAGGAACCTCTTTCAGACATGAATCTATCTGATTCAGAAGGGTCGTTCATCCATTGCTCGAGACACTGTTGGCTCCCGTAATTATACCTATTCCACTAGATGCTCAATCAAGTTGGTTTGTAGGATTCTTTGATGTCTTCTTCTTCGCTTAGTTAGTTGCCTCTCTCCTCGGGTTAAACAGCTGTATAAGTTTTTATCCTTACTTGGAGCCTTTTTCTAGAAAGAGACGTGCTAACGGGTAGAAGCAAGAGAGGGTCTGCCTAACTAGGAATAAGGGCACCCAGAGTTGAAAGTTCGAGCGGGGAATGCACATTTTCTTGAAAAAAAATTCCGAAATAACTATTTTATGCCTTTGAGCAGATCATCTATTTCACAAGGGATGTGAACCACCCCGACAAAATAGACGTAAGCACTGCTAGTCCCGTAGAAGCTTTTAATGGCATAGCCGTTGCAACAAGTCCGACTTTCGTCCCTGCTCGACGGGTGGGTCTTGCAGTCAAGCTCCCTTCTACCTTTGCACTCGAGGGCCTAATTATTGTTTATGCCTTTAGTCATCTTCACATTGCATCTTGATAGAATGTTTAGGATCTTAGATGTTTAATCTCTAGCACTTGAATTAGGAAGCTCTGCTAAGCCTTTCGTGAGATACAACTAAGGTTAACTTATCGTGTACTATAGACCCTGTCCAATTGCGAGAACTTAGATACACTATTTAGGTTGAACAAATTCTTCTCTTTTGCTACTTGCTTAGACAGCACATCATATCTGGCCAGGATATCGTTGATTTTAGCGTTGAGTGTTGTGATCTCCTCATCTCTCTCTTTGATCTGTTTATACAGATCCAATTCTCGTTTTGTAAATGATTTGCTGATGTCTTTCATCTGTATGATAGTTGTGTCGGGAATGTCTATCCTTTTTAAAGCCCAATCAACCATGTCTCTTAACCTCTTGCAATCTGCTAGAGTCCGGTTGAATTCACCCCAAGAAAGTCTATCTGGTTCCTCGTTCTGGTCCTCATCTTCTACTTCCTCATCAATAGGAGAGTCATAAACAAGCAAGTTAGATAAGTTAGACAAACGTGGATTTACCTCAGATTGGTTTAATCCGTTGTTCATTCCCACGAAGCATTCATCATCATCTTCGTTGAATATTTCTTGTGCGAAGAGTGTTTCATCGTTGTTGGATGATGAATCAGAGAAGTTTCCGCTGGTAGTTGCATTCTCTTCTGCTATCATTGCCTTTCTTTGTTCTTTCATATTTCTGTCTTGTTTGGCACAAAGTTCCTCTCGTTCTGATCTGCTTAGATCTAGGCAATTGGTCTTGAAATGACCTTTCCTGCCACATCCAAAACAAGAGAAATCATCAAGATTAGCCTTAGTATGATTTGAATGTTTTACCTGCTCTTTCTGGTAAGGTTTGTCTTGGCTAGATGATTTGTTATTGTTGTAATTGCGAAGATTGTCACGATAGAATCTTCGGTATTTGTTGGATCTGGTTTCCAACTTCTCTAGCTCTTTGCCATCATGGAAAAGTCTTGCATGAACTCCTTTCCGAAGAAGTCTTCATTATTTTATGCAGGTTTAGGGCTTTCTACATGGTCTTCCTTGAAGAAAAGTTCTTTGTGGTTCTTTTGCTTATCCTGTTGTTTGTTGGTAGAAGCTTCTATAGATTCCTGTATCCTGTGCATTTCAAATTCATTTCTCGTGAGGGCATTAAACAGTTCTTCAGAAGTCATAATATTGAAATTTTGGCGCATGGGATATAAAGCAGAATACACATGCCAATTAGGAGGCAGACACGAATAACCCTTAGATTTAATTCATGCCGAGTGTATTTACTTTTTTTTGATGGTGAAGATCTCCAGCGTGATCTTTGTGAATCTGGTCGTCATTTGTTCAATACTTTCGGTTGGAAGCATTCTGAACTCTTCAAACCTGTTACAAGCTTGAGACTACTTGTTTCCAGCATTTCTTCAAAACCAACGCATAGTGCTTTGAGTGCATCCCACGTCTCATTGGCAGTCTTTACATCACGAATGGTTGCTAGATAGATTCCCTTAACCAAACAAATAATTAAACGGTACTATAAATGTTTTCGTATAAAAATACCATATTAATTATTTTGTTGATTAATTATTTTATATTTAAAAATATATATGGATCGTTAGAATAATAAGATATATAAAAGTATGTTATAATAGTCATATGTGATAAATTATACATTTTAATTTCTTTTCAAATAATGTGAAATATAGACATTTTCATACAATTTATTATTTTTTATTAAATTTGAAAAGGTTGTATATGATTTATATAAATTATTATTAAATTAGTTATCAAAATATATATATCAAATTAATATATCACTTAATATAAATATGGAATAATATATAATACAATATATGATATACATATAAATAAAAACGTGACATAAATATGATATGCATACATGAAAATAAAGATATATAAAATTACATAGGTTTAATCTATATTTTTAATCCCAAAATTATGAGAATTTAGATAAATACGAATGGAGTGATTTGTGAGTGTCATTTAAGATTAAGAACATAATGATATTAATAATATATAGATTATCAAAAAATATATATCAAATTAATATATCAATTAATATATATATATGAAATAATATATAATACATAACAATATATAATACATTATATCATATACGTAAAAATAAAAACAAATAAAAACATGACATGATAGGCATATATGAAAATAAGTCAATCAAAATTAATATTTCTATTTTTATAATTTATTAAAATTTTTGAATTCAGGTAATTCTAGTCATTCGATTTGTATGAACTATTTTTGAGACCAAAAAGATATGATCCAAGTCTGTGATTACGAAAGAGGCCTCATTCAGAATCATAAATCATAACTGCAGCATGATGAAGGGTAATTTTGGAAATTTATAATTATTTATCAACTAATAATAATTTGTCATAAATGCAAAACTAATTAGAATTTTCGATTCTGTTCCTAAATATATTAGGGTTTCTTTTTTGTTTTAATTCTCTTTCAAGCCATATATATAGTTCCTATATAGGCAGATCGTTTCTCTATCTAGAACCATTGCTGCTGCGTATCAATAACGCTTTTTCTTCCTCTCATTGTTCGTTCCAGGTGATCATCTAAATTTTATTCTCTGCTTAATTTTGTTTTTCATTTTTTATAGAATTATTTGCATGTCCGGATTTGGTTTTTTGATTGATATGTTTTTACCTTTTTCAAGTGTATTTTTTTTATTTTGTTGTTCAAATATATTTGATGATCACGCCATGCATCTTTTTAATTTTTAATTGATATGCAGTTTCTGATGATTGTTACTTGCGTTGAACTGCTTGATTATTAATCGGTAGATTTAGATCACGGCGAAGATATGAATAATTTAAAAGAATGACGTTGTTTTATGAGTTTGGGGTAATTGGATTGTGCACATGCACTGTAATTTCATAAGTAGTGATTTTCTCAGAGGGATTTAGATTTCGCTGGAATTCTGGATAGTTTATCTAACATTTGTTAATCGCTTTGGGCTGACCTCAAGATTTATGCATTTTGCTATGCTATTTTGTTGTGTTTCGTGCTCCCTGATTGCTCAAAACTTGATAAGAGATTTCCAATTTCAGAATCTCTTGTTTCTTGCATAATTGCAGTCTTATCTGCCTACTGTAGTTGGCAATATTCTATGAGATCCGCACTTGAAACCTTAGCAACCTTAGCGTGTTGCCATGTTGTTAGACTGATTTTACTTGTTATTGGACGCATGGATATGTGAAGCTTGCTTTACATCCTTGTATGAAATACATACTTTATACGGTGATGTCTGCAATTTGCATTAATTTCATGGTTTGAAGAATAATCTTTAGGGACTTCTCACGCGCATTGTATATGCTACCTTTAGCAATGGGCTTGGCATTTTAGTTTTTTCCTTTTTGTTTATGGCCTCCGAATTGGTCTAACGATCCTTTGTTTGTCTCCTCATCAAATTTTGTGTTAACATTTCTCTTAAGGGTAGCATGTACTTCCATAAAAGTTAAAACATGTATCTGCTCAAATGTGCTTTGCACTTCTGTTTTTAGTTTTATTTATCATTCCTATCACCACCAGATTTATGCTGGTTGTTTTAACTATTATTTCTTGGATCTACCGCAGAGCTTGATTTTTGTGTTATAGAGCAATGGCTGACGGTCAAGAAACTGATAAGAACATTGAGATATGGAAAATCAAGAAGCTCATAAAGGCGCTGGAAGCAGCTCGAGGTAATGGTACCAGTATGATTTCTCTTATCATGCCCCCTCGTGATCAAATATCTCGTGTTACCAAGATGCTTGGGGATGAATTTGGAACTGCTTCCAACATCAAAAGCAGAGTCAACCGCCAATCTGTTCTTGGGGCAATTACATCTGCTCAACAGCGTCTGAAATTATACAACAAGGTGCCCCCAAATGGTCTCGTTCTCTACACAGGAACTATTGTTACTGAAGATGGTAAGGAAAAGAAAGTCACCATTGACTTTGAGCCATTTAGGCCGATAAACGCATCTCTGTACCTCTGTGACAATAAATTCCACACTGAGGCGCTTAATGAACTGTTAGAATCTGATGACAAGTTTGGCTTTATTGTTATGGATGGTAATGGAACACTCTTTGGCACATTGAGCGGCAATACTAGGGAAGTTCTTCACAAATTTACTGTGGACCTCCCGAAGAAGCATGGTAGAGGTGGACAATCTGCACTGCGTTTTGCTCGTCTCCGCATGGAAAAGCGCCATAACTATGTTCGAAAAACAGCTGAGCTTGCCACCCAATTTTACATTAATCCTCAGACGAGCCAGCCAAATGTTTCAGGACTCATTCTGGCTGGTTCAGCCGACTTCAAGACTGAGCTTAGTCAGTCTGATATGTTTGACCCCCGTTTACAGGCCAAGATTTTGAATGTAGTGGATGTTTCGTATGGAGGGGAAAATGGTTTTAACCAGGCAATTGAGCTGTCTTCTGAGATCCTGTCCAATGTGAAGTTCATTCAGGAGAAGCGTTTAATAGGCAAATACTTTGAGGAGATTAGTCAAGATACGGGCAAGTATGTTTTTGGTGTTGATGACACATTGAAAGTTCTTGAAATGGGTGCTGTCGAGACACTTATTGTTTGGGAAAATCTTGACATGACTCGATACACACTGAAGAATATTGTTAGCGGGGAAATTCTCATAAAACACATGAACAAGGATCAGGAGTCTGATCAGACTAACTTTCGTGATCCAGCTACAAATGCAGAGTTAGAGGTCCAGGAAAAGATTTCACTGCTTGAATGGTTTGCCAATGAGTATAGGCGTTTTGGTTGCACGCTTGAATTCGTCACCAACAAATCACAAGAAGGGTCTCAGTTTTGCCGGGGTTTCGGAGGAATAGGAGGAATCCTACGCTATCAGTTGGACGTTCGAGCTTTTGATGATCTTTCTGATGATGGAGAAGTTTATGAAGATTCAGAATAGCAATCAATCAACTTTTCCAATCACGGTGCAGACGGCAGGGATGGAGCGGAAGGACTGCACCGTTGCGGGAGGGCTCCCGAGCCCTTTGACTGTTGCGCTCGGACTATGTTGGCAGGAAAAGATGGAACAAAGCTTGATAAGGTCTTGTGATGCCTGCGATTCCTTGGAATTTCCTATAATTTATTATCCTATTAAAATAAATGTTCTAATTCCTTCTTTTTTTTTCCCCTTTGCGCTCCTTTCCTTTATGGGATGCAGGTATATGGTTAAACTTGCTGTCAGGGAAGAAAATCTACCGGGAGGTGATTAAAGATGCTCTAAAGTGCTTTACAAATAAGGGATCTCGTGTTGAAGTCGTATACTTTGGAGTCGAACAATTATACACCTTCAGGTGAGAAGGTTTAGATTGGTCATTTCCCAAGTGGAAGATATAATGTTCAGGTTGTGTCTCGAGTCGAGTTTTTTATATTGTCGTTTGTTTAATAAAAATACTGCATAGGGATCTTTGTGGATGCAGTAGATTTGGATCTTGCTATTTGCTTATGGTAAATCCAAATGGTGATTTTAAAGATAATTACTCTTATGTTTTCACCTCGTTGGTCGATATGATATGTTATTTGGTCTCACTTGTTGGGTGAGAATGTGAGATACAGTTTTTGTTGAATCCATTGTGTTTCACTAAATTACGTTAATTTAAATTGAAAATAATGATTACAATGAAGTAAATGCTAGTTAATATTAATGAATTATAGTTGAGATTCATAACTTACCAAAGAATATAATGTAAAGGCAATTGAATATCGATCGGAATGCTAATTCTTGTTTATTTCCTTCATCTTCTTATATGATATCACCGTGAATTTGGATAAGTTAAATTGATATGAATGAATCGGTGATGGGTTATTTTGAAAACTGGCCAATGACAACATAAACACGTTCTTCCTTTTCTTACGCATGGCATGTTATTCAGATGAAATATATTATTGATTATAAATATAAGTGAACATAAGAAAAAAAATCTCATAGAACACGTAAAAGACAAAAAGAGAAGATCGAGTAGAAGATGGGAGGAAGGGTGTATAATGTACTTACAATATTATTATTATATTATTAATGGAATCCGAATAATCCCCATGCTTCGTAAATCACTTCAAACACCAACAAAAGTCGTGCCCCATTGTTACTGGTCCAACTCTAAAGACTAATTTGCCCCTCAACATGTCCCATTCCTACTTGACAAAACAAAAGCCTTCTTATTTTATTTTTTAAATAAATAAATACATTTGGATCCATAACACAATTACAAATTACCTAAGTGAATTTATACTGATGAAACCTACCTCAGCTGTAATTTCTTCTGTAGTTCAATTCACTTTTGGTGTTCCTTGTTTAGGGATGGCAACGGGCCGGATCTGGCTTGGTCCAGATCCAGATCCGGAAATTTTAACCTTGGTCCAGATCCGGCCAGATCCGTTGGATCTAAAAAAATTTGGTCCAGATTCGTGAGATCCGCGGATCCACAGATCTGTCCAGATTCATGAACTTAAATTTCAAAAATAAAATTCTAAATATTAATAATAATAACTTGATTAATCGACAATATCACCACAATGGATAAAAATAACACCACAATATAAAACTACAAAAATCCAAAATAAGTCTCAATATTATAAGATTAGTGTTGCTAGCATCTATGTGCTAAGAAAATTTGTGATGAAACAGCCGCAACCAAAGTCACAGTCTAAATTCTTCAAGTAAATCTCCAATGCTAGAGCTACTTTCAACATCATCAACATCCTAAAGAAATAAAAAAGACTATCGATATTCGTATTAGGATATTATTGTATTTTCATTTCTTAATTATAAAAATAGATATAATATTACATATATATATATATATAATTATAAAAAAAATTATATTAAATAAACGGATCCACGGGTCGGATTTGGGATGGATCTACTAAATTCCAAATCCGGATCCGTGATTTTTATTAGTGGTCCGGATCCGGTCCGAATCTGCCGGGTCCAAATTTTTAATGCTCCAAATCCTAAAAAACAGATCTGGATCCCCGGATCCGAACCGGGTCCAAGTTCCACTGCCATCCCTATCCTTGTTTCAGATTATCAAACTTGCATTTATGATCCAAACTACCGAAGTTGACTCCCAGTATAAGTGGAGTATCAAATTCAATATTCAACAAAATTTCTACTCAAATCACACCATTCAAGTGCGACCCAAAAAAGAATTTCACTTTCAATTTTGTTATTAAGGTTTTCAAACTGAATCCGAGGTTTGTTTTGTCAATGGATTTAATCATGCATATTTTGATTCTATTATATTTTATAAAACTTTATAAATCAGTATTTTCTTAAATTTATAATCTAGTAACAATGTTTATGCTCAAATGTGATTTAAATTGGGCAATACAGTGGAGATAAATAGGCAATCAATTCTCAAGGAGATGACAAGGTGGTCCTTTAAGAATTTGAGAAAAAAGAGAAATAAAGCAAGGAAATACTAGAATTTAAAGGGCTTTAAAGAGACATAAAATGAGGGAATAAGCAATTTTGACTGAGCAAGTCCCACCCCTACCCCCACTCTACCCCACCGGCCAAATCTTAAAGTTAAGAAATCTAACCTCTTCAATCCATTCCATAGTAGAGCAGAAGCATAAGGAAGCAGAGCAAAAGCACAATTCAAACCAAACAAATGTCCAAGTCCTCGACGACGGCGACGGCAGCCGTCATCCGCCCCCAAGATTTTGCCGACAGCCCTCTCCACTACGCCGTCGCCTCCTCCGACCACTTTGCCCTAAACAAACTCCTCTCCGCCCTACCCAAAGTGCCCGATCCCACCCTAATCCATACGGAATCCGACTCCCTCGATCAAGAGCGCATCGCCGAGCAAATCTCAGCCGCCCTGGACGGCCGGGACAACGCTCTCAGGGAGACCCCATTACACATCGCGGTGCGCCTCAACGATGCCGCTGCCGCTCGAGCCCTCGCCGCCGCCGGGGCGAACATCTCCCTCCAGAACGCCGCCGGGTGGAATCCCCTGCAGGAGGCGCTCCTCCGCCGCTCGCCGGAGATCGTCGCCCCCCTCGTTCAGCACCACCATCTCGCCGCCTGGTCCAAGTGGCGGCGGCGCCTCCCCCGCCTCGTTGCCGCCCTCCGCCGCATGCGTGATTTCTACATGGAGATCTCGTTCCACTTCGAGAGCTCGATCGTTCCGTTCGTCGGTAAAATCGCCCCCTCTGACACTTACAAAATCTGGAAGCGCGGCGGAAACCTACGCGCCGACACCTCCCTTGCCGGCTACGACGGCCTCAAAATCCAACGCGCAAATCAGAGCTTCCTCTTCCTAAATGACTTCAATTGCAGTAACAGCAGCATTGAGGTTGCGGAGGGATCTCTCCTCATCCTCAACCACGACGAGAAGAAAATTTACGACGCGTTTGAGAACGCCGGTAATCAATTATCCAACGCCGACGTCTCCAATTTCTGCAACCAAACAAGCGTTTATCGGCCAGGGATGGACGTCACCAAAGCCGAATTAATCAGCCGTACAAATTGGAGACGCCAGGAGAAAATCGAAACAGTGGGGGAATGGAAAGCTAGGGTTTACGAAATGCACAACGTCCTCTTTACCTTCCGCTCTCGCAAAATGAACGCTTCCGAGCACAGAGAAGATCCCTTCTCTCCGACATGCGTGCTGCCATTGGAGATTGATGAAGAGTCAGATGAAGGCTTCATCGTGGCAGAGAATCCGAGATTCAGCACCGACAATAGACAGCAGCAGCTGCGGCGGCACAGCAGCTTCGTGAGGGAGGACCGGGAATTCGTGACGGTTTCGAGGAAGAGCGTGGATATAATCCCGATCGATTCACGGAGGAGGAAGCCGCCGCCACCTCCGGCGGCGGTGCCGGCAACGAAGGAGAAGGAGTACGCGAAGAGCTTGAGGCCGACGGTGTGGCTGACGGAGCAGTTTCCTCTAAAGACGGAGGAGTTACTGCCGTTACTGGATATACTGGTGAATAAAGTGAAGGCCGTGAGGCGCATGCGGGAGATCCTGACGGCGACGTTTCCGCCCGGTACTTTTCCCGTTAAGGTGAGGGTCAAAATCGACAACACACTACTTTCTTCTAAATAAAGTGGGGCCCCGACCCGGTTGTCCGATTCAGTGCAGGATGGATTTTTTGCTTGAATTGTGATTCGCTTTTGCTTTATTTCATTCTTTTCATGCTATAATAATAATATTAAGCAAAAACCTACGCCCTTCCGCTTTTATGCTTGAGCCTTGTCGATTTGGTTGGCAGTTGGCTGGCTTTCCCGTGGGTGGGCCCCGCTCTAACTTATTTATTTATTTAAATGTATAAAAATTGAATTTGTATCAGGTAGCGATCCCTGTGGTTCCTACAGTGAGAGTGGTGATAACCTTCACAAAATTCGCGGAGCTGCAGAAACCGACTGAGAGTTTCTACACCCCGCTCTCGAGCCCTAGGCAATTCCCTAACGGAAGAGGCGGCGGCGGAGAGAGCACGAGCGGCGCTGATGGCGATAGAAGCGGATACTTCTCCTTCTCGTCATCCTGGCTCAGGGGAGGCGGCGGTCGCCACGGTGGCGGAGGCGGCGATCCGTTTGCGATTCCGAGCGAATACAGCTGGAGCACTTTTGATGAAAAGAATAGGAAACCGAACAGGTCAAAGTCAACAAGGAGAACGAAGTGAATTAATACTATTTACTAGTAATATAATAATATTAATACCATTTTAATTAACTTAACCATGTTTATGGATTTTTTATTCTATTTATTATTATTTAATTTTGTACAAGTATATTGGCGTAAGCATTTTTTTGCCTTTTCTTACTCCGGTAGCCACATTATTTACAGTTGGATTGGATGAGTATTATTAGTGTACTTGTAAGAAATACTACTTCCCAAACCTGCTAACAAAAGCTTGCTTGTGTATGCTCATATAATACTAGGCTATTATAAGACTTGAGCTCAGATCATAAAATGATATTTCAAACATTTTTAATTTTAATCGAGGTCTGAATATCTCACTTAGGTTTCACATTATCTATTGCATGAAATATTCAAATATGACACTTGTATTGGGTGGTCGAATCAAATATTTTAGTCATTTGAATTTTTAGGCAATATTTCAGATAAAAAGTGTAAATCTACTCAAATTTTTAGTTAACATTTTGCGAGAGAAGAAACAACACAATCCAGACATGGTTTAAGAATATATTTTAGACGTGGATGCCGCAATAATTAAGGAACATCTCAAATGCAATTTGCAAGAAAAGCATATTCGAAGTAATAACGTAGTCTGTGTTGCTGTTAGGCAAAAAAACACATATTTATACTACCGCACGCAGAAGCAAAACATCGAAGAGAAATATGCAATAATCAAATCTAAACTTAGATTTAACCACCAAGCAACAAGTAGTGACCAAAGACAAGTAACGAAAGCAATAAAGATGAGCACAAGCGATTTACGTATTTCGGCAATACCTACATCCACGGGAGCCACAAGATTTCCACTAGAATGAGTAACCCGACGTCTTGCACAAACCGCAAGCTCGTCAATGGAGTTTACCGATTAACCCAAGAAAATAAATCCTCTTTCTTGTACAATTACTCACTCTCTAGCTCTCTTGTTCCCCACCCCTCACAACACTTTGCACTCTCACCTATTTCTCTTCCTCTTCACGTCGGCAGCAACACTCAAAATGGTGTCTTTTGTATTGCAGCGTCCCAAACAAGTTATTGCACTCAATTTCTAATTAAGTACATAAGTAGTAGAATGGACCATTAGGATTTGAGTTGGGTAGAATCAGTCGGGGGCATGAAAGGCAGTGGTTTACCCTGCGACGGATGTCAGCAGTTCGATGGGCCGATTAAGTGTTGGGCCTAATATGATTTGGGCCCAGTTAATCTTACAATTCTCCACCTCGTACATCATTTGATGAAACCTCAAATGTTGGACGAATACAAGCATCACATACAACTCTGATACCCGCACAAGCTACACCATTTCACCATGGTTGCCTACATACCTACTCCAGGGATCAAGCTCATGTAGTTCTATCACCGGGGAAAGGCTCCACCTCACCCCAACACCGCCCCGTAGGGCCATGCCCACATGGGCAATCAACACGGACAAATATTGAGCAATTTCAAGCAATGTTGGAACTTGCTTCCTGTCACCACCTTAGTCAACATGTCAGCCAAATTATCATTTGTGTGTACCTTCATAAGAGAACTGTCACCTTCCTCTATAACATCTCGCACAAAATGATACCTGACATTGATATGATTGGTAAGAGCATGGTGAACTTGATTCTTGGCCAAATGTATCGCACTTTGACTATCACTCCACAAGTTCACACCATCTTGCTCAATCTCCAAATCGTCTAGTAGACCCCGCAGCCACAACGCTTCCTTCACACTCTCTGCCATCGCCATGTACTCGGCTTCTGTGTTTGAAAGAGCAATTGTTGCTTGTAGCATTGATCGCCAACTAACTGGAGCACCCTGTATACTGAATACATACCTAGTAGTAGATCTCCGCCTATGTAGATCACCTGCATAATCAGAGTCAACAAATCCACTAACACAACATGTATCTCCACCAAAGCGTAAACCGATCTCACTGGTACCCTTCAAGTACCAAAGAATCCATTTCACTGCATCCCAATGTGTCTTTCCTGGATTTGCCATGAATCTACTGACCACACCTACAGCTTGTGAAATGTCTGGGCGTGTGCACACCATTGCATTCATCAAACTGCCAACTGCATTAGTATATGGTATATGCATCATCCATGCCTTCTCTTCTCTTGTAGTAGGAGATTGTTTACCAGAGAGCCTGAAGTGTGGAGCCAATGGAGTCACCACTGGTTTAGCATCTTGCATCTCGAACCTTTTAACAACCCGCTCAATGTAGCTCTTCTGGCTCAAGAACAATGTATGGTTCACCCTCTCTTTTCTAATCTCCATACCCAAGATTTTCTTAGCAGTGCCCAAACCCTTCATCTCGAACTCTTTACCAAGTTCACACTTCAACATATTTATCTCCACTTTGCTCTTGGAAGTAATAAGTATGTCATTCACATACAAAAGGAGATAGATATAGCCACCTCCACGTAGTTTCCCAATATAAACACAGCAGTCATATTCACTTCTTGAGAATCCATGCTTTATCATGAAGGAGTTAAATCGCTTGTTCCACTCACATGGAGATTGCTTTAATCCATACAAGGATTTCTTCAAGCGACAAACCTGTCGTTCTTTACCCTCAACCTTGTAGCCCTCAGGTTGATGCATGTAGATTTCATCCTTCAAGATCCCGTGCAAGAAGGTTGTCTTGACATTGAGTTGTTCTAGCTCAAGATCTCCATGAGCAACAATACTCAATAGCACCAGAATGGAAGTGTGCTTCACTACAGGAGAAAAAATCTCTTTGTAGTCTACTCCCTCTCTTTGTGCAAACCCTTAGCCACTAGTCTTGCATTGTACCTTGTACCACCTTTCTTGGATGAATCATCTTTCTTTTTGTACACCCACTTCCAACCGATAGCCTTCTTTCCTTTGGGAAATGAGACAATCTCCCATGTTTGGTTCTTCCGAAGAGACTCCATCTCTTCTTCCATTGCACCTAACCAACTCTCGCTATAACTATCTTGAATAGCTTCTTTGTAGGAGACTAACCCTTTCTCCTCCACCGAGAGTGCATATTCAACCAAATAACCTGTCCAAAACGCCTTAAAGGCTCATCAGATCCAAACTTGTGGACTTGCTTATATGCCCGCTTTGGCCTAGAGGAAACTAAATTATCCGCGAGTTGTTGTTCCAAGACTTGTGCATTATCTTGTTGAACCTCTTCTTGCTCAAACTCATCATCACCCTCATCTTGAGTGTCTCTATGATTTTTCTCTTGAGCACGACTAGAACCCGGTTGATCCTTGGGTTCTATTTCGATAACTTGAGATTTAGAAATCTCATCACCTCTGGGCAGCGTAGCTTGTGGAGAAGCTACCATGGAGTTCTCATCAAAGATAACATCTCTGCTGATTATAAACTTTGAATCTTCTAAACACCAAAGGCGATAACCTTTTACACCTATTGAGTAACCCAAGAATATAGCCCTCTTGGCTCTTGCGTCAAGATTTCCCTCGTTGACGTGATAATAGGTTGTGCAATCGAAGATTCTGAGTCTCTCATAATCCGCATGTTCTCCTGCCCATAACTTATAAGGTATGTCTCCATCTAGTGTAGCGTGAGGAGATCGATTGATAATGTAGCAAGCTGTAGCAGTCGACTCTGCCCACCATTCTTTGCCCAATCCAGCATATGATCGCACACACATTGCTCGTTCTCGCAATGTGCAGTTCATTCTTTCTGCGACTCTGTTCTGCTGTGGTGTTTTCCTGACCGTCCAATGTCTAGCAATTCTCTCTGGATTACATAACTTCTTGAATTCACCATATGTATACTCTGTACCGTTATCACATCACAGTGTCTTCAATTTCTTGCCCGTTCTGTTCTCAACCATTGCTTTCCAGTTCTTGAATGTGTCAAACACCTTATTCTTATGCTTCAAGAAATAAATCTAAGCATATCTAGAATCATCATCAACAAATGTTACAAAGTACCTGGAACCTCCCTTCGAAGTGACTTTAGCTGGACCCCAAACATCTGTGTGCACGTAGTCAAGAATGCCTCTACTTCTGTGTGTGCTAGCCTTGAATTGAACCCGGTGTGCTTTACCGTATACGCAATGCTCGCAAAAATCCAAGCAAAACTTTTTCAAATTCTTTAGCAAGCCTTATTTTCCAAGTAGATCTAAACCCTTCTCTGACATATGCCCAAGCCGCCTATGCCATAACCTAGTGTGCTCAAATGGGTCGTCACCCCAACTTCTACTTGTTCCAATTGCCGCACTTCCCGTCACAGTTGTACCCGAAAGAACATAGATGTTTCCTTGACAAATTCCTTTCATCACAACTAAAGAACCTCGAACAACCTTCTTTACTCCATTCCATGTAACAATCTTACATCCACCTGAGTCTAAGGCACTAACCGAGATAAGGTTCTTTCGCAATTTAGGAACATGTCGCACATCCATCAAAGTTCGAATCACTCCATCATGCATTCTGATTCTAATAAAATCGAGCCCCACCGTTTTGCAAGAATGGTTATTACCCATAACACGATTACACCGTCAATATTTCTATAGGTAGTAAACCACTTTCTATTTGGACACATATGGTCAAAGCAACCCGAATCAAGAATCCACTTACTGGATATTTCATCTTCATATGAGACATAGTAACAATCATCATTTCCGTTCCCTTCTTCTGAGGCAAAACCCGCCTCTTGCTTTACTTATACCTTCTCATTGTTGTTGTTGTTCTTGCCACCTTTGATCTTCTTCCAAGTTGCTTTCTTTTTCGGACAATTTGCTTTAAAGTGTCCGAGCTCCCCGCATTTGAACCACGGCCTCTCAGCAAGAGGTCTAGATTTTGATCTAGACTTTCCTCCCTTGTCTTTTCCTCATTCATTTTCTCTACCCCTTGTAAACAATCCTTGTGTTTGCTCGTTGTTACCACTAGTCATACCGCTAGTTGCAATCTTTTGAGTTCGTTAGAGAGGAGTGATGTCCTCGTCTCATCCATCGTTAGGTTGTCACCAACAAGCATCAATGTTTGAAAAAAAATTTCATAAGACCTTGGCAATGAGAAAAGCAGTAGAAGAGCTTGATCCTCATCTTCTACCTTCACATCTATGTCCTTCAAATCTGATATGCACCTATCAAATCTGTTTATATGCTCTCGGATTGATGTACCTTCCTCCATCATGCAGGTGTACAATTTGGACTTCAAGTAGATCCTGTTAGTTAGAGACTTTGTCATGAAGTTTGCCTCTAACTTCGACCACACTTTCACCGCCGTTTCCTCACCATCAACCAAGAAAATAACATCCCTTTCAAGGCATAAGATGATAGACGCTCGTGCTTCAAGATCTAGCTCCTCTCAATCCTCATCTGACATATCCGTAGGCTTCTTCTCTATACCCACCAAAGCATTATGTAGCTTTTGCGAGATAAGCAAAATTTTCATTTGCATCCTCCAATAGGAAAAATCATTCTTCCTTACCTATCTCATATTTCCCCACTTTAACCGTAGAGGCTATTTTCCCCTTGTTTCAACAAGCAAAATTTCTCTTAGGAATTTTAACAAACACCTTGTGTGCACCCACAAGACACCAAGCCCTAACCACCTCAAATTCAAGCTTAACCACTCAAATTTAATATAGAGCTTTGATACCAATTGTTATGTAAAAGAACACATATTAATACTACCTATTTGCAAGCAAAAGCAAAATACCGAAGAGAAATATGCAATAATCAAATCTAAACCTAGATTTAACCACCAAGCAACAAGTAATGGCCAAAGACAAGTAATGAAAGCAATAAAGATGAACACAAGCGATTTACGTGGTTCGACAATGCTATCTACGGGAGCCATAAGATTTCCACTAGAATGAGTAACCCGACGTCTGGCACAAACCGCAAGCTCGTCAATGGAGTACACTGGTTAACCCAAGAAAAGAAATCCCCTTTCTTGTACAATCACTCCCTCTCTAGCTCTCTTGTTTCCCACCCCTCACAACACTTTTCACTCTCAACTATCTCTCTCCCTCTTTACGTCGGCAGCAGCACTCAAAATGGTGTCTTCTGTATTGCAGCGTCCCAAAAAGCTATTGCACTCAATTTCTAATTAAGTACATAAGTATTAGAATGGGCGATTAAGATTTGAGTTGTGGGCCGATTAAGTGTCGGGCCTAATATGATTTGGACCCACTTAATCCTACTGTTCCCATTCTGAACAAAATTCTCTTTTTGGTATAACCAAATAAAAATTGTTGAAAGATAAAAGAAGAAAAAAAGAGAAAAAAGCGAAAACAAGATAATATGCTAGTAAACAAGATCTCGTCAATAAAACAAAGAATTTGATACGATCGATAATCAAAAGGAAGTTTGTAGAAAGTAATTCAACAACAGATCTTTCATCCTTGTGTAAAAAGCAACCACCAATCTTAATTCTAATAGTATGTGAAATTAACCAACCTTCATCCATTTTATCATTATTAATTGTATAAAATAAAAAATTAATTTCAAACCAAAGGGTTCAATAACCAATGATGTAACGGCTGAAAGGTGTATAATAAATATGCTGAATATGTTTTCTTAACGACAAAATTAATAGTGGATTAATTAGCATTTAAACTAGGATTAGGCGACACACAGAGTATGGGTGGTAGATTTAGCATTAAAAAATAAATGGTAATAATAACAATACTAATGAGGTACCGAAATATTGCTTAGAAAGAAACACATTCACGAGTGAGTTGGCATTTCTTCTCAAAGAAAAGAAAATCAATTAAAAATTACAGCCAATCCACATGCATCCTCATTAGGGCCACGGGTGACAATCTAGACAGTATCAGGTGCTCGTTTTTTTAAGTCTCAATCTTGAAAATAATCAATTTTATTTTATGGTACAAGTCACTTTCAGAATTTTGGGTCTCTCAAATTTTAAAATTGAAAGTCTTGGTCTAATCTCAATCCCAAATTTTTGAATAGAATCAAAATTTATCGAATTTATAAAATTAAAAGTTAATTTAATTTAATTATATAAATGTTAATTTAATTTTTAAAAAAATAAATATATAATTAAAATTAATTTTGGGAAATCGGAAGTCCCGAATTCTAATTCGAGACTCCCGAGTCCTGAAATTTCCCAAAATTTCAATTTCGAATCCCACCAGGACTCAGGTAGAGATTGAAAAATTTTCAAATCCTCATACTAAATTCTCATCCCTAATCCTTCTTTACATGTGTCATTTATTTATATACTGCATCTATACGCAAAGAGTGTTGTAAGTGTCAACACGTACTTTAAAAAAAATACTTCTGAAGTGTGATTTTAGTGGTGAAATAAAATCATCAAATATAATACTTTATCCGGCCTTTTTACTTGACACGTTTTATTATTATAATACACTTAATTTAATATAAAATGTGTCAACTAAAATAGGTCGGCTGAAATATATAACATTTTAAATATTAAATATTTTATAAAATCATATTTATTAAATAAAATAATACATTCTTAATGAATGAATAGTTCACATGAATAATAATACTTAATCTTTATAGATAGTGGGAGTACAATTTTATTTTTCTTTTTCATTTTGAGAATTATACTTATATCATATAGCCACCCTTTACAATCCCATCTATTTTCCTTCATTCAACATACCTACTCATTTCATTGAATAATATAACTTTTCTCTCACTTGATATGTTGTACTCTCAAGATAACATGGTATTAAAAATTATAAGTTTTAGGATTGTTGGGAACCCCACTAATTTATTTATATCTTGATGATATTTTTCGAAACAACACTTAGTCATTTCAAGATTTCTAAAACCAAATTATCAATATCATCTTTTAAGGAACAACTTGACTATAAAAGGAGCAGATCGTT
>JAPKLX010000103.1:471907-492628 GCA_026898415.1 Leonotis leonurus
TTATTAAGTGTGCTTAAGCCTTATTCATTAATATAAAAACGAGAAAACCCTAAAAGTTTGAATTGGTGCATTCCCCCCCCCCCCCTCCCTCCATACACGAATCTTGCTCTTTCGGGACCAACAAGGATTTTCAAAAATTAATTAGGATTTCAAATTATCAAATTTCAATTTTTTTTAGAGTTTGTGCACAATTTTAGAGTGATCCACCCATTTCATTTTGGAGCTAAATTGGTTGACATGTCCCATCCCGTCAGAAGCACCACTCACATGTGCACCCACAACCACTATTTCGGTGATTGAATTTTGCGTGTGTGGGCCTCATGCATGGGTCTCCTCAACCAGATGGTACTTCCACCGCGTGATGGCTCGTCCGAGATCAGAATCTTTTTTGGTCACTGTCGTCGAGTTCTCCACGACATTCTGGTGGTAAGTCGAATTCATTCTGATACTTTCTCCTCGACATCATAGATGCATTATCAACCAACCTATAGTCTCCAACCATACGAGGGATACACAGGTCTAATAAGTTAAATAAATTATGCAATTCTAAAATATATAAATATCATATAAATTATATACACAAGGAAAAGATAAGATACATAAAATTGAACCCTAGGCATGCTCATAAGGATTCAAATTTTACCTTCCTCCTTAAGCTGAAGAATTGAATTGGAGGCGATGGCCGGAATTTCATCGTCTGAACTGTGTACAAATATCTAAGCATTTAATTGCACCACTTGTGAGCGTCCTTGTTTGAATCACGAATTGGTTCTACCTTCGAAACTTCTGGCATATATATTGCCTACAGCCAGAATATCGAGTGGCGATAATCTGTCAAGCTTTATCGAGAGGGGAAGGGATCGATAATCACAGTGTGAGAATGCTGGAATTTTCAAAAAACACAGTGTTGAAATACTTTGTTGGACGATTTCTACTGTACTAGTTTGTACACATGTGCATAGCACGGGAATATTTTATTCATCAAATGCATAGATATATTTAAAGGAATCAGGAATGTTGTAATAGAATTCTAATCAAATCATAATCGGTAGTTTTAGAACCATAATCGTAATCGACAATTCGATTCTAAATCGTCACTTTGTAGAGGACAATTGAGTTATAGTTTTAAAATTTTAAAATCGTGATTAACAATCGAAAGTAGTAACTTTAATTTATTTCATATTTTATAAAGGGTGTTTTTTATAATTCATAATAATACATTAAAACTTATTAATATATTAATAATAAAATAAAATAAAATTTTAATTTTGAATTTGGAAATCAATGACACTTTGTGATTTTATATAATAATATAATATCATTTTAATTTTATTTTGTAATAATTATATTTTTTAAAATGAACAAATAAAACGACATTAAGAATCTCAAAAGTTAAAATGATTGTTATACATTATTGTGTTATCATAATAATTAGAATTTCAAAATTTTCAAATATATTAGAATTCATTTTTTGGTTAGTTTAAAATTATAACTGTAATTGTTCTACATGCTTTTGGTTATTCCCTCTTTTCTTAGACTGACATTCACGCCAATAGGAGGAAAGTTCTTCTGATTAGTACGAAGTTACAGAAGTCGATAAAAGAAGTTATTGAAGGCTTCGATGAATGGTCCATATTCTGGTTCGATTGGTGCACAGAATGGAAGAATATTGATCTTAATCAACATAGAACGATTTGGACATGCTGGACTGGAATTCCGCTGCATGCATGGAGCTTCAAGTTTTTCCATGTTGTTTGTAGTAAAATCAGTAGCTATCTAGACATGGACGAGAACACAAGATCCAAGAAACATCTTGACATGGCCATAATAAAAATCTCTACTTGTTTGAGATCAGTAGAGGGCAACATCGAGTGCATCATAGATGGTGCAAGTTTTCATATAACATTATAGTGGCAAGACCATCAAGTAGCACGAAGGATGAAAAATCTTAGGAGTTGGGATGGCAACAAATCAGATAGTGAAGAACAATGGGCATCGGAAGATGAGTTTTCCGACCAGTCTATCAAGGCTATCTACTAGTCCGTTGATGATCCAAACTCCGGAGAAGTGGAATCGATTAGAGGGGGCGGCAACCCTTCGAATTCTGTGCGGAATTCAAACAAGGTGCAAGTCACGAGGAGGGAGAGCCGCACTACGGAGTGTGAGTTGATTATTGGGATTTTGAGATAAATCCCTTATGAAAGAGGAAGTTAAAAGGAGTGATGGAATTAGAAGTATGAATCAAAGGATTAAGTGGGACCCAAACTCCACTAACTGCACTTTTCTACACAAATCTCAATTAATTAATTATAATAAGTGAGACCCAAATTCCACTAATTACACTTTTCTACGTAAAGTCAAAATACTACATTAAAACACGTGTCAAGTCAAAATGTTAAAACATTTTCATGGACGAAGTGAGTATATTTTCCGCACCCCCAAATTAAAAATCTTGGCTACGCCACTGGATTAAGGTGCATGAACTTGGAAGCTTGTTGTTGTATGTAGGTTCATGTTGTGATCAGTCAATGTAGAGAAATCAAGACGAAGTGCTTCTATATGAATTAGGCAACACCAAGATTGCTAATTAAATCTTTGCATCTTTCAGTCAGCTTCCACTCATTTTTACCACTCAAAGAGAAAATAATATTCAAATATATTTGATCATGTTTAGTCTCATTTTGTTCGTCTAAATTTAGGTTTTCCGTAACTTTATTCGTATTATTTTCCCTCATCCGTGATGTTTTGGCCTGATTTATGTTTCAGGATCATTGGCCTAAACGAGCGTTGAAGTTGGAGAAGGAACGAGGATGAATCAAAAAATGAGAAGAAAATGAAGACAAGTGCCAAGGCATTAGTCAGCGGTCGGGTGACACTCCGCAGCCGCTGACTAGGCCATACACACCAGCGACAAGCCAGCGCCCAAGCCAGCACCGCGGACGCGCGCCAGAGCAAGGTCAGCGAGCGGCCGCTGACTTAGCGGCTAATTTGGGACCGTTCCAACGGCCCGCGGATGGTACGAAACAACCTGGTCAGCGGCGCTGACTCTTACGCGGTCGCTGACTTGACCTTTGTCTATATATGCTCGACGTGATTCTCATTCGAGAGGATGACTTTCGACCGGACTTCTGTCTCCAGTTTTCACACGACACTTTAGACTATTTTTCCAGCACTTTTCCGTATATTTTCCTTTAATAGATTAGCTCGTCTCAACCTCGACCCGAGAATCGAGATCTAGATAGTTCTTTACATCGTTTTTCATCTTCAAGATTAGCCGATTACAACATTCGTAGTTCGTAGTTCGTTTTCAGATTTCTTTCGTTGTGAATTCAAAGACCGTTTCCAGTTCTTTACTTATTCTTGTTTCGTTTATTGCTTTAATTTCATTTTATTGTTTATGCTTTCAATTTCTTATTCCCTTTGCAATTTCCAAATTTCATTTCGTAATTCTTTTGCATTCAATTTCAAAGTTAGTACTTTTCTTAGATTAGATTTATTTCGCATTCTTAGATTAGATTTAAATTGCGTTTCTTATTTACATTCTTCGCCTAGATATAATACTTCAAATCAATTCATTTTTATTGCTTTCTGTTTTATGAACAAAGATTCAAATTACCCTGTTAAGTCTTCCTTGAGAATACGAATAGGGTCAACTTATTAATCTATAACGAACTCGTTCTCTTGCGAGCAATTTAATAAAATAATTTGGTAGTATATCGGCTGGAAATATTCCTCGTACCCGTTACTAAGTCCCTTTATCGGACAGTGGGTCTGGTCTAAACAACGCCACGTACTGAAAGTTTAAAATAAGTTGAAACAGATCACTATTCCCATTCATGTTTCTCAAACATTATAAAAGTGTAGGATTGACTAATAAAACCATGATAAATATATAAGATTAAGGTATGGTCACATGTCAATTAACACAATGCACTAAAAGCGCAGGAAAAACTAGGAGAAACGAGTAGACGTAGAAGAGGATTTATTTTTAATTTATGTAAATAATATACATGTAATCATATTCTGTCTATTCTCTGTTGTGTTATATTTTTTGGGGTTGTTTGGTTTGCTTATTAAAATGATTAGATTGATAAGATTATTATTCTTTACTATTCTAAATTCGAACTTTTTAATCCTTCTTTAACCACTTCATCACTTCATATGTTCTCCTTTCTACTCAAATGTGTGATTAAATAATCACAATTAGAATTCATTTGATTATTTAATAATATATTTGAGTAAAAAGGACATAAAGTAGTAATGTGCTTAAGGAAGGATTAAGAATAAGAAATTTTCAATGAGAAATGTGAATTTGAAAAGTAGGGGTGTCAAACGGTAACCGGTTCTCGGGAAGAACCGGTACCGAACCGGTACCGGACCGGGAACCGGGAACCAGGAACCGGTTTTTCGGGAAATAAGCCGGTTCCCGGTTCTAAGTTTTAAAAAATTTCCGGTACCCGGGTAACCGGTACCGAACCGGGTACCGGTTTTATAAAATTAAATATTAAAAATATATATTTTATATATTTATTTTATGTTTTATATTTTTTATAAAATTATTTTATATATTATAAAATATTTATAAAATTAAATTAAATTATATTTATATTTAATTATTATTTTTTAAATTAATATAATTTAAAAATAATTAAAAAAATATTTTAAAATAATAAAATAAAAAAAACCTGTACCTTAACCGGTTCTACCGGTTAACCGGTACCGAACCGGTCGGTAACCGGTTAACCGGTTAAATAACCGGTTCCGGTACCGGTTCCTCAAATTGGGACTTTTCCGGTACCGGTTAACCGGTTCCGGTTAACCGGTACCGGACCGGTTGACACCCCTATTGAAAAGTAACATTACCATCAATCTAATCCATTTAATCTATCAAATCAAATGATCCCTCCATGTGAAACAGTTTGTGAAACGCGTGTAAAGAATATACCAAAGCAAAACATACGAGATTTAGTAACTCAATTCAGTGATTACACACATCTACATTTGTGGGCCACGCCCAAAGATCCAATCCACTAATATAGTGCTTGAGTTACAAAAATTATTACTAACTAAGGACAAACTCAGTCTGAACACTTTTCACTCTCCAACACTCTCCTATAGTTAATCGAAACTATTATCTTCATAGAATAGTCAAACCTAGTATTCACAAGTCCTTAGATATACACTTGAGTTTACAATTCATTCAATTACAATGTTTACACACTCCAACTCTAAATCATTCACTAAAACATTGAAGTGAACTTCCACACACACTCTTGTATATGTAGCCTAACTACATAAATTCATAAACATCATAATTTCATAGACTTTCGTCATTCTAAGGATATGAATATATGTTATGGCCACCCTCCAAGAATGTTCATACTTCCACATATATATGGCTTAGTCAAACCCTAATTGTTTTGCTTGTTGCCCAAGAATGTAGGGATATATGTATATCTTTTTTAGTCTTAGACATGTGGATGAAAAATTTTTTATCTTTAAAATACTAATTTCTATTTTTGTTAAACAAAATACTTTACTTTTATAATCTCCGTGCCAAATTTTTTAACCGCTTTCAGCGAGACGTAGGGAGTACAATATACCCGAATCCTAACCTAATTAAATAATATAATTAAATAATTTATTTCGTGCAACACACATGTGAAAATGCTAGTTCCTATAAAGATAAAAATATATATACATTTTTTCTTTGTACTAATTCTGTTTTATTTGTAAAAAATATAGAATTTAATAAATAAAAATATACAATATGTATATACGATTAAAGGTAACAACAAGAATTTTAATTTGATATATAACTTTTAAAAAAGAATTTAATATTAAGAAATTATAACAATTTAAATGAATGAAAAAAAAATACAAATATAGTTATATTTATAGTCTTTATTTTCTATTTTCTTCATATTATTTGTAATTGATGTTCTTTATTTTCTTTATGAAATAATATTTATTATTGATTAATTTATAGATTTTATGAAATAATATATCTAACTAATGAAAATACGTATATACCGATTAAATTCAAAGAAATCATTTATGAGAATGAAAATAAATTTATATCTCCTACCTATCTAAACTTAATGATTAAAATTAATTTAATTTAAACATTATAATAGAGTTATGAAAATTATATATATATATATATATATATATTAATTAGTATAGAAAATGACAACCTTCGTTTACTAAAATAGACTGTTAAAGATATCTTCTCATGCAAATTTTTTTTTATATAAATTAAAATTTATATAATAATATTATAAATCCAATCCATAATCTATTTGAATTATTAATAATTATGTTAAAATAAATTTTTTAATTAACTATGAATTTTAGTAATAATTCATTTATTAACATATGCATCGCAGATAGAGCTGTCATAACATGTCCGACCAAACTTGTTCGCTCGGAGGACTCAGGGGTTTGAACTAAATTGAGCTTTAAAAATTGAAATCCAAATTTCCGAAAATTCCACCTAAAACATCCATCAATTGAAGAATTATTAAATTAATTGATTTTATTAAATTTATTAAATTAAAAAATTTTAGAAAGTCATGGAGCGACACTTTTGACGACCCTAATCACATCAAAACATCTTTAATGTATTAATAGAAAACTAAAATGCTAAAATAACATAAATATTAAAGAAATTTAAAGTTGTGAATATAAATAAAAGAAAAGAATGAAAAACTAAAATTTTAAACAAATTGACATTGGTTGAAATGATAATCAATTCAAATAAACTAAAATAAGAAATTGTATTTGGCGATTTTATACTCTTTACTTTGTCAACTTTTCTCTCTTTAGCTCAGTGCGGTCAGTCGCTTTCAGTTCAATTTCTCCAATCCTAGTTTCTCATTTAGCAACAGATGCTGCAATTGTTCAACTCTTAATTTCTTCTAACATTATAAATTAATTATTTTTAATTGAGCTTTTCGCCCGATGTTAGATTGTGCAATAGCTTGTGATGTTCCACTTTACCATTATCACGCTTTGGGAAAAACGTTTTACTTAGAGAATTTCTTAACTGCTTATCTCACTTTTGGATCTCTAAGTGACATTTTTAATTTTTGGAATTTTTTTATGAATTCACGAATTTTTGAAAGCTTTGCAAAATGTTATACAATAAGAATCTCTTTATATGCGTCTCTCGTATTTAATTTTTAATAATTTATTTTTATTTTAATATCATAATAAAATTTAAATTCATTAAAAATAATTTATTAAAATGAAAAAATTACATAAAAATTTAAATTACAATAGAATTAAAATTACATTAATTAAAATGAAAAAAATTAAAATTAATTCTCTCATTTGCTTTTAATTGACGTCATCATCATCATGTGCATCTCGAATTGTTCGGGAGTCATTTTCGACGTATCCTTCATCAATATCTTTTACTCTATAACCTTCATATGTTGTGTCGTGAAGTCCTTCATGGCTTTGGCGCTCGTAGTCAAATATTGCAATGCTTTGTCACGTTCCGCGAGAACTTTATTTATCCTTTTTATTTTGGCCTTCTTCGTCCTCATGGACGTTACTCGAGCACGGAAGGGGCCGAGTGGATAGTGAAGCCTTTGCCCATGTTGTTCTTATCACGTTTGTTGGACTCAGTCCAAAATTGATCATGGTCAGAGAAAATTTGTTAGAACTTTAACATGTTTAGCTACGGGTGAAAGTTCGGTGCGGTTCGGATAACTGAACCGTAATTTGCGGTTAACCAAAATTGAATTTACCAAAATTTACTATCCGAAATTGAACCGCGATTTCAATTTCGGTTTTATCCGTTAACCGTTCGGTTAGACAGATCGGTTATCCGAATACTCAAATTAACTGAATTTTTTATAAAAAAATTAAAATAAAAATGTAAATTATATAAAATTTAATAATAATATAATTTTATAATTTTCTTTTCAATTTTGTAATAAATATGGAATAATTATTAAAAATAAAAATTATGTGTATATATATGAATATTAAATAATTATTAAAAATATAAAATATATATATAAAAATAACATATATATATATATTTTTAAATTAAAATTTCGGTTATTTCGGTTTATTCAGTTATATCCGATAACCAAAAATCACAATAAACACTATCCGATAACCGATCCGCTATCCGAAAATTACGGTTATTGGTTATCATCGGTTATCGCTTCGGATAGTTATTATCCAAAATAATCGATCTGAACTTCCAGCCTTATGTTTTGCAATATCTCCCAAAAAGTCTTTGGAGGAATCACCGCATTGTCGGTTGAAGGTGTTGGTAATGGAGACCAATATGTCTCGCCTTTTTAGTTATTTCCCACTATGGGTTGAAGGAGTGTTGAAAAAAGAAGGTGAAAAGCTCGAGCTATGGTTTGCAATATTTGCAAAGCCTGACGACGAATTACTGGAGTTTGGATTATCGGAGCTCGGATATTGGCCCTAATTTTTTCAAAGTATGTAAGAAATTCATCATCCATTTTTTTTAAAATATAAAGAGAGAAGTTTGAAAATATTTAAGAGAGATACGTATCGAGATTGAACAAGTGAAAGAGATATGTGAAATAATGAGATTGAAATACTGTATTTATATATGAAAATTGGGATAAATAAAATAAGTTAAAAAAACATGAAAAAAATCAAGTTGGTAGACCGTGGCTCCAGCGCAACCTAACGAGGAGGCTTGCTTGCCCAAGCCCAGTCTCGTCAACGAGAGACTGGCTCGCGAGTCCTCGCCCTCTTCACTGCAAGTCTCGATCACGGATTCGATCTCCAGAGAAGCATGACCCTACCCGAGAGACCACGCTGGGGTGCTTTTATCATTTCATATTTCATTCATGTGTGTTTTTTTAGCTTTGACTTTTGAAAAGTTATTTTATTTATATGATGACTTTATGGCGTGACATTTGAAGACTTACACTAATTGTCATAACATTTACCGTGTGGTAACTGTTGAAATATATTGTTTTAGGTAGGAGTAAGAATCGAGATGGGATTGGGAGTTTCAGTTTCGATCCCAAAATTTCAATTTCTGAAAAATATTAAATTTTTGGTTCCGATCCCGAAAAAAATATCCTAAATGGTCCCGAAGTTTCGAACGAGACAAAAATTTCCCGAAATGGACTAAATTTTCCGCTTTTTAAAATTAATTTTGAAAAATCGGAAATCACGATCGTGATTCGAGACTCATGAATCATGATCGGAATTCGGGACTCCTGAGTCCCGAAAATTCCAAAATTCTTAATCTCAGTCTTGGTCCCAATCTTGAAAAATTTGGGACTGAAGGTCCCAAATCCTGCTGGAACTCAGGTCGGCACCGAGAAAGTCCCAAGTTTCGATTCTAAATTCCCACCCCTATTTAGCCCTATTGGCAAGATTTTGTTAAGTCAGTCGTTTGGATCAGCAACCTTTATAGTAATTGGAAAAGACTACTAGAAAAACGCTCATAGATGACATTAAATCAGTGTGATGTATGAGGGTAAAAAACTGTCAAATATGTCTGTCTCATCTATTCGTCGCTCATAAATGACACTGAAAACGTGTGATGTATGCACTCATAGATGACATTATTTTATTAAACAATGACACGAAAATAATGTCATTTATTTCATAATACATGACACAATATAATGTCATCTATATTAAAAAAAATGTCATTTATAAGCGAGAAGTTGACACATTTAGGTGCAATACATGACTTTTTCAGAATGTCATCTCTAATTCATAAGATGACATTAATTTAATGTCATCTATAATCTGATAAATTTAACTATTTTCGTATTTTTTCATTAATTAACATGTATTTAATAATTTTGGTTTCATCAATATATTTTACAAAATAAAACAATGCCAAATAGAGAATTCATACACGCACTAAAAATATTTATATGCATTAATTGTCTAATATTCAACTTCATACACGAAAATAAAAATAAAAATGACAAAATACTAAAAAGTTTGGGTTAATATTTCAATCCACCTTAACTAATGTAACTTAAACTAGTACACGGACCCAAAGCAGTAGAAGTTTGAATCACCATGCCCAAAATCACCAAACTAATGTAACTTAAACTAGTAAACGGAAATTCTAATAATAATAGTTGGTGGTCGAGATGGTAAAGGCTTAGGAATTAAAAATTTTGGGTTGGGTTCGAAACCCACCTAAAACAATAAGGTATTATTATTTTTTCTTAAGTTTTCTATTTTACAAAAAACATTAATATACATGACATTTTTTAATAAAGTGTCATGTATATTAAATTAAAACACACACACAGATGACATTTCAATGATATTGTCATCTAAGTAATAGATAGATGACACTATACCATGACATTATTTAACAAAATGTCATCTATATTTTTCATGACATTTCATACATCACATTTTTTTTTCAAAATGTCATCTATGCAAAAAAAGCGCTCATAGATGACATTTTTTTCAAAAAATGTCATCTATGATCAGTCATCTATGCTCATTTTTCTAGTAGTGAGTGTTACGATAATAGTGAAAAAATTGACTCTTTTTGTATTCTTTAAAATTGGAAGTTACATACGAATACGGTGCACTTCTACCTTCAAGTGGTTATATGGTAATGTTACTTAATTCTATATAAGTAAATATGTTTGTAGCTATTCATATAACAATTTCACGTAATTTCACATAATATAAATCATTATAAATTTTATTTTGTTTATTTTTGTACTAAATAAATATTATATTATATTATATTCAATAAACTTTAATTGAATAATAAAATTAATAAAATTTTATGATAATAAATTATTTAAATAACATAACATGCAACATCAATTAAAAACATATTAATAATTTCCACGATGGGCAAGTGATATCTTTAAAATTTGGTGATATCACAAAAATTAGTTCATAAAATTATTAATGATTGAGTCGACCTCAAATCTCAAACAAAAAAGTATAAATTACTTTCTTATAATAAAAATACGAAAATAATAAATCTTACTTAATTACCCATCAATCAAATTGAAGGAGTGTATGAGTAAAATTGATTGTGAGTAAACACACATGTAATATGAAATTGCATAACCAAATTTGCGTCTTTAATTATTTTTGGAAATATTTTACGAACACATTCTTGGAAAAGAAATATCATAGAAGAAATAGATAAAAAGTGTTCAACATCCCGATTGAAAATCATCAATCACAATTTATAACGGTAATAGGAACACACCAACAAAGAAACACGAAAATAATTACAATTATAAAATTAAGCTCTTAAAGAAGCTCAATCGTAATAATTCGCGGAAGATAATGTCGACAACGGCAGAAGTGGAGGTGGAGCAAGTACCGGTCCATCGGAGATGGTGGCGGCGGCGATATCGGAGGTTGCCTGTTGGGAACTCCACAAATTTATTAAGTTTTTGGTGATGTTTATCGAAATAACACTTAAAGTTATTATAAATTCTTTAAAATCAAGTGATTAATATCATTTGTAAAGAACAACTCGATTTATAAAAGGAGCAGGTCGATCATTAAACGACATGTATTATTGTTATGAGCTAACTTGGATGTATTGATTACTATTACAACGAGTATAAGTTTATTTTAACAATTAACTTAAATTGTAAAGGAGCAGGTCAATCATAACGACTTGTCCCTATATTAGCAGCTAGATGTATTCCTTCTTATAACTATCTGTTATGGTTTTAGACTTAGTTTATATTTCAAACATTAGATTTTATATAGATCGATGTTTGTAAAAGGAAGTTTGAATTTTCAAACTTACTTATAGGAACGATATGCTTATCTAGCTGAAGGAACAACTCGATAGTTTGTAAAGAACATGTCGATCACAAAACAACATGTCCTATAGAGAACGAGTTGTTTCCACTACAAAAAAAAGTCAATTTAGCAATAGAATTTTCCATTACTAAAACAAGAAATTTCGTTACTAAAAATGTTAGTAACGAATTTATCGTAGTAATATCGATGGTTGCTAAAAAAAATTAACGGAATATATTTCGTTACTATATAACAACGGAGTTGTAACGGAATTTTCGTTTCTAAAATGATTTCTTCAATTTTAGTAACGGATATTCCGTCACTAATTCTGTTACTAAAATTGAACAACAAATTCCATAATAATTATGTTGTTAATCCGTTAAAATTTAGAAATGGAAAATTTTTCCGTCACTATTCCGTTAGTATAAAATATGTTTTTTTGTAGTGTTCCTTAGTTTGTTAGCTCAGAAGATAATGAGTCAACTTAGAGAGACAACCTTGTATCAAACAGGTCGATGCTTAAAAAACAGTGTGCTGATCCAAAACGAGCAAGTCGATCTCAAACGACTTGTTCTCTATCAACCTAGTTGTACACATGAAGTTTGGCTCAGAAATCGAGGAAAAGACTCAGAGTATCAACTTGTGTAAAATCCCCGAAAAAAAAAATCAATATGTTTGTTTATAAAATAATCAATTAAATATTATTATTATTATTATTAAGAAAATCTAGTTGGAATAAATTCGATATTTTTTTTAAGCATAGTTACAAACTTTAATTATTTTAGATTAAAGTTTGATTAAGGTATTATAATTTTACAACTGTAACGTTTGCGCATGAGCAAATTGGAAAAATAATTTTTCTTATCACATTTTTATAATACCTAATAATATAGCTCATCGATACGAACCCGTGGACACCAAGATCGTAAAAATCGGACATCGTTTGAGTGCTCGACGAATTTTTAAAGTTCTAAACAAAATAGGTATAAATACCCCCTTCATTCCTCTCTCCTCCTCATTTCACACCCCACCCAAATTTTAGAGAGAGAGAATAGAGTGAGAGGCTCTCCAGCCACTGCCGGAAAGCTGTTTGACCGCCACCGGCCGGCCGCCAGACAACCGCCGGCAATCGCCCGAAAAATTTTTCGGCGACCAAATGAGCCCAAATTTCACCCCAAGCTTCATTTCGACATGTACAATCCATTTCTGGGGTCCGATCGTCCAAAAAACGGCTAGAAAGCAGCCATGCAAGACCAAAGTCTTGGCCAAAGTAGTAAGTTTGATCTTTTTTTTACCTTCTCTTTTCTCCGTTGTCATCCTTCACTTCTCACCCCTTTTCTCTATCCTTTTCGCAACCATTCTCCGGCAAGAAGAGAGTAGCTCCGGCAAGGAGAGGGAAACTCCGGCAAAGCCCACCTTGAGAGCTTCATCTACACTCAATTACCTTAGTTTTTCAATAAGGTAGTCATTATTCTTTCTCCTTACCGATTTAGACCGAATGAGGTAGGATTAGGAATCCTCTTGTGTTAATATGTGATAATATGATTATTTGATTTGAGGATAAGTAGTTTGATGTTGTGTTGATAATAAAACATAATGAACTAAGGGATACAATTTTGTTTTACATTCTTATGGTTAGAAGTTTCTGCCCGGATTCTGCCTTGTCATTTCCGTATATTATGAGTATCCAAATTTTTATCTTTAATTTAATAAAATACTAGATCGAGTTAGGAGCAATCTCCAATTTGAATCAGTCGATTTCATTATGTTTTCAATTTACTACGAATTTTACAAGTTGGTTGCGCAAACTGTCAAATCTTACGAAAATCTGGACATTTATCTAACTTTGAAAATTCGTGAAAAATAGAGTGAAATGATTTTATGATGTTTGTTTTCAGAATATAAAACTTTAAGAGGTTATGGTCACTTTAAAATTTTATTCTACTAAATTTGAGTTATTTTCAATTTATTATGATTTTTCAAAATCAACTACTCATATGACATGAAAAGATGTGTTTGTGAAAATTATTTTGAAACTATATAATTTTATTTTAGATTATTGGATCAATGAAACTCAAAACTGTTTTTAAAGCATATTCCCTACCATTTTATTAATATGTGTGTACAATTTTACCTTCATTAAAGTTCGTTTGATATAGTAACAAAAATTCAACTCTTAATCGTCTTGAAAAAGTCTTGAAAGTATCGTTAATATCTTTTTGGGAGTCAAACTTCTTCAATGTGATTAATCTTTTGTAAGTCAATACTTCAATATTTTAAAAACACTATTGTGAAATTTCAAAGGGGATTGAATAATATTTACATTTACTATGATTTTTTTTATATACCGTGTTTGCATAAGTGTTCACTAAGAATCACCATTGGAAGTCTATATATATCTCAACTCATTAGCTATTTACAAATTTCATTCCTTATAAATGAAACTTAGGACATGATTTTTCGAATAAATATATTATCCAAAATCCTAATAAGTTGAAACGACTCATTACTCGAAGTTGATGGACGATATGATTATGTAAAGTACTCGAGTACACGAGATAAGTGTTACTCCTTCGACTGTGACGACTCGAATTGACCAATAATGGATTGAAATTTCTTAAGTAGTTAGCATACGAGTCTCGTAAATGGTGATTTTTGGGTAATTAATAGGTCAACGTTAGAATGGTTAGACATTAAGTTTAGGAAGCACTAGAAGTGCTTAAGGTTGGAGAAGAGGTTAGCGCCTATCAATTTGTACTTAGCCATGAGATTCATCTTGTAGGGTCTTACCGAGGAATATCATCTATCCTATGCAATGGAATGTGAGCTCCATACATCGGTGAAAGGTGTGGGTTTCCTATTTACTGTACGGTATTTTCGAGCTAGTGAGCTCCAAATGTTTTATTAAATGTGAATTTACATGCCAAATATTTTTAGTATGATCATGTGTATCCTATATGTGATGGATCGGTATTACCGTATCCATTGATTGGCGCTGCCAATGATGTAAGTTAACAATTGTGCCTTGAGCCGGATCCGACCAAGGTAGTGTACACGGAAAGCCCGGATCGGGTGAACTTGGCCAGGTTCCCCGGTCTTGGCGAAAAGGGATTATTCGCGGAAGACTTCAGTTTTCCCCGTCTAGTCGCAATGAGAAACACAGTGAATGAGCAAAGAATGATGACGAGCTCGATAAGATGGTAAAATGTATGTTTTCATATGTGTATGGTGGGCTTTCGTTTTAAAACGCCATGCATCATATGGTTGGGCATGTAATATTCTTTAAATGGAGATTTATGTTGTTTTTCACTGAAAAAAATCGGGCAACGACTCACACTGAGTACACTAGTACTCAGCCCAAAATATTTTTCAAATGTTTTTATAGGTTTAGGAGGACGGTGATGAGGTGGGCCTCATTGAGAGTCTTATTCATACATGTCGATTACCTTGGTGAGATTGATGTCATATTGTTATTTATTCCGCTGCTAGTTGGTTTCATCTTGTTGATGACCCCCGTTATCCAAATTAATAATCTCATCATATTGATCGTCAATACATTACTTTCAACTTTCCACCTTATTTACATGAATCTATACGGTTCAATGTCTCCATACATAGGACTCGTGTAGTATCCAGTGTGTCCAAACTCCTAGAATTTTTTTTCTTTTTTTCAGTTGTTAATAATTACTTGTCGTTTTGAAATATTTCTCAATATTTCATCTCCAGAAAGAGTACGAGAAAACTGCATTATCAATGTTGAAACTTTGCTCAAATTTCTTCAAGCCTTTATCGTTCAAAGCACTTCTTACAGTTCTAAGATTTTTCTAAGTGTTTACCATAACTTGAAGATATTTTTTTCTGGAAATTATTCCAAACCCAAACTTAAGATCAAGTGTGAATGTAGTTAGCCTTTTTCATAGATTGTAGCTTTCAATCTTCGAAGTTATTGTAATTTGTAAATGGGTCACGATCCTAAATTCGTGCACGAAGAACATATCTAGTTTTGATAGTTCTTTGTGGCTCGTACTCAACGATTATAAAGAAAGGAAATTTAGTAGATTCTCGATCTAGTTTTGATCAATCCGTGGACGTAGGGTTGTTTACTCGAACCACGTTAAATCACGTGTTTTTTTTCTTTCTATATCTTGCTTTGATTATTATATTGCTTTCATATTATAATCTTTAAAACAACTTGCTAATCTACTTGAGTAAGAAAACTATTTTGATTAAAAAAGAGCTATTAACCACCAACTTCCGCACACAACTTTGTTAAAGTTTAACTTATGATAAGTTATTCTTAATCACTATTAATCACTCTTTCAAGGCTTTACTTGAGTTTGCTTAAGTCTTTGTAAGAGAAGAATTAAGTTTACTAACCAAGCTACCTTACAAGTTTAAGTGTGCTTAATGTTACACTTCGTGTATTTTCCTAGAGCGGCTCGGGCGTGGGCGGGGGTAACTCACGGACGCTTGCAAGACGCACTCTGATGGATGATTGACCAAAAATAGTTTCGCCCCAATGAGATTACAATGAGAGAATGTGGGAAAGGCATTGAGCAACATGAAGGAATGTACGAGGCGACCTCGGGCAAACTGGTTGAGTGTTGATGTCGTTCCCCTTATGAGCCCATGGCAGGGTGAAACTAGTTGTTGTCCAAGGAAGCCCCATGTTGGTGAAAGCATGCGTAAGAAAACTTCGTGTGACACAAAGTTCATCACGTGATATTAAGCCTTGAATGATTAAGCTAACTCAAGAAAATCCTAATATTAGCTTTTTCAGGACCAACATTGCCTTAGAAGGAAATTGACATAAAAGAAAAAGAAATAATGTGTATGTATCAAAAAGAAGGAGATGATGGATTTGTGTTGATAAGAGTTTGTTTGTTTGTTTATTTATTTTTTTTAATTAAGTCATATAATTAACATGATAAGATTAAATTTGTATAGTGTATCAAAATTATTTTAATCTCAACATTTTCTTATGATTAAAATTTAAGTGAAAATAATGATTTTGACATGGGTCCAATGTTTAATAACGGACCGGCATGTGTTATCACATTTGCTACCAAATACATAATTTATTTAGTAAGATAATTTAGTCTTATCATATCATATCTTGTCTTTCAAATATGGCCTAAGAGTATCTATAAATTGTATAATTTGTTCAAATAGTTAAAATTTATTTATTTTTATTTAAAAAAATGACTAGTATTGTATATTAACTTTTGTAAATACACCTTTCTTCATATATTCTTTTTAGACTAACAAACCAACGTCTGACACATCTTGACAATGTTCGCGCACTATTTCCATAGTCACTAGATGCACTCACTGCAATCACCTTCATTATCTTTTCATTCGAAGATAGCCTGAAATACAGAAGAATTAAAATTTTAAATTAAAATATTATATATGGATGATATGAACTGTTCAAAAAAGAATTTTTGAACAGCTAACAAACAGCACACCAGTGAATAAATATATAAGAATATTTTTTTTGATGAAATTCACATGTGAAGAAGTGAAGCTCCAAACTCCCATCCCATCAGCCATCACCTTACCTACTACTAAAGAAGCAGACAAATATAAAAAGGGTGACTGAAAATTGTATCACCACTCACTCAAGATGGCTGTTGATCTTTGCTCAGAAAGCCTCCTCCACCCACTAATTCCAATATTTCTTTTGTTCATTTCCAATCTATTAACCAATTTAATATTTAATGTTTCCCTTCTCTACTCCTCACAACCCACTTTGAACCCGCTTTATGATTCCTTAAATAATCGGACACTATTTTTATGCATCCAATAAACGCTTAATTAATTGGATTCCACATTACCATTTTGAAGAGAGGAAAAAAGGACTCCCGTTATCTTGTTCAGGTACTGAATCTTCTCTCTATCAGTTGAATCTCAATGCTTGATGCATTTCATCATTTCATGGTTTAATTTATTCAAGATTGTGTTATTTTCTTGTTTGTTCGCTTCTTTGTCGATTTTGTTGCGTTTCGTATTCTGGGTGGTTGGTGTGACCCTTTTTATTAGGCTCCATCAACATTGACATTAGATCTGGTTTTATTCACACTAATACACTTGACTTTATCATACTGTTAAATTTACTGTAGAAGTTCATATCGTTTATATGTTAATTGTAATATTGAAGAAAAAGGTTGGATTTTGCAATTCTTCAGTAGATTTTATATTTTGCTATTTCTGTTGCCTACGAACTGTATGCTATAAAACCTCACTGCAATCAAAGCTCACTAAATACTTCAAGAGGGCTCTATTTTTTATTACCTTTATTCTCTTCTTTATAATCTTATCATCACATCACATCACAACCTTGATAATGCATTTGTTTAGAGTACATGCTTTGCTAGTTAGAATTTTCATTTAAAATTTCATCATCTATTTGCAATTAGGTACTTAGAAATATGAGGGGAGGGGGGTTGTGGCAACTTGGTCAATCAATTACTCGCCGTTTGGCTCAGACTGATAAGAAGAGAGTTGCTCGGCGATGCTTTGCATCGGAGGCTGACCTCAAGAAGACAGTTCTGTATGACTTCCATGTCGCCCATGGAGGGAAGATGGTTCCTTTTGCCGGCTGGAGCATGCCGATTCAGTACAAGGACTCGATTATGGACTCTACGTTGAATTGCAGAGAGAATGGCAGCCTCTTTGATGTATCACATATGTGTGGTCTGAGTCTCAAAGGAAAAGATTGCATTCCGTTTCTTGAGAAGCTCGTAGTTGCTGATGTTGCTGGCCTTGCGCCTGGAACGGGGAGTTTGACTGTCTTTACGAATGAGAAAGGTGGTGCCATAGATGATTCGGTGATCACTAAGGTGACTGATGAGCACATTTACTTGGTTGTGAATGCTGGATGCAGAGACAAAGATCTTGCTCATATTGAGGAACACATGAAAGTGTTCAAAGCAAAAGGTGGTGATGTTTCGTGGCACATCCATGACGAGCGGTCTCTTTTGGCTCTCCAGGTAGGTTTTCACCTTTCAGTATTTCACCTTTTCAATTTTATGTACTTGTTATTTAGCTATTGAACCGAAAAGGGACTTATTCTTTGCATTATAATGATTCTGGTCTATGGTTTCCTGTAATTTTCCTAGGATTTTCCAGTAGGAAGAAGCTATTTTAATTTTTATGATGTATTATTCTTCAAGGTTCAGTTCTTTTCCTGGATCCTGCAATTTATTTTGGTTAATATTTTGGAAGTAGAGCAGCATGGAAATTGTTTCTGAGAATGATAAGTCAAAGGAGCAACTCAAATACCATTAATACATGCATCAAGTTTCTAACAAGTCGAAAATGAGTGAACACTATTGTCATTGACTGCTACCCCCACTTGTGTGAATTTTCATTACATATTGGTGCAGGGACCGCTTGCTGGACCAGTTCTGCAGCACTTGACGAAAGATGATTTGAGCAAATTCTACTTTAGCGACTTCCGGGTGTTGGAAATCAATGGGGCGCTCTGCTATCTCACAAGAACGGGGTTTGTTGTTTTATATGGCCTGACATGATAATATATATATATATTACTGAGTATCATTGTTATGTGATAAGTTGATCCATTAGGATTCTAGGAATGTTGCTTTCTTTTTTAGCAGAAATGCAGTTCTCTGCAAATTTATGTTAATATATATGAAAAAAAGATGGAAGTTAATGAAACGAGTATAATATGTTAGAACAAATACAATGCATTACGTCATGGAGTGTTGGCAGCACATGACCATGATGACATGTTGAGATGTCCCGTTAGCTATAACTATAAGTATTCGACTCTTTGCTTCATTTTCTTTATCATATTGATGCCCTCTATCTCTCATTACTGAAATTACTTACCGAAAAGCAGGAAGTTCATTTTATTTCCTTTTTGAGTTGGGAGACATGGTGTGGATTGTATACTACAATTACAAGAAACAGGAAAAAAGATGGATTTTTTTGTGAAAGAATTTGAAATTCTTGAGTAATATAAAATGAAAAGAAAAACCCAAATGTTAGTGAACAATATGGAATCGAATTTGTTGATTATTGGCTGAGCCTTTGAAACAAGAAGAGTTGGTTAAGTTGATGAACTTTCAGGTACACAGGTGAAGATGGTTTTGAAATTTCAGTTCCTTCAGAGAACGCACTTGATCTGGCAAAAGCCATTCTGGAGAAATCCGAAGGCAAGGTGAGGCTGACAGGGTTAGGTGCTAGAGATAGTCTTCGTCTCGAGGCAGGGCTGTGCTTGTACGGGAACGACATGGAGCAACACATAACACCCGTTGAAGCAGGACTTACATGGGCTATAGGAAAGCGAAGAAGGGCAGAAGGAGGATTCCTAGGCGCAGAAGTGATACTGAAGCAAATCGCGGAGGGACCTACTATCAGAAGAGTCGGGATCTTCTCTTCTGGTCCACCAGCTAGGAGTCACTGTGAGATTCAAGACGACAAGGGGCAGAACATAGGGGAAGTGACGAGTGGAGGATTCAGCCCATGTCTTAAGAAGAACATAGCCATGGGGTATGTCAAATCTGGATTGCACAAGGCCGGCACTAAACTTAAGATTGTGGTTCGAGGAAAGTCATACGATGGATCTATCACTAAAATGCCCTTTGTTCCTACCAAGTATTACAAGCCTTGATCTCATTCCTCACATTTCGACAATAACTGTTGATCTGAGATGTTTTTTTGTGAACCCAAAATGTTGCATTAACTATCATATTTTAATGTCATGGTAAATTATTCTTCTCCAGTTGAATCTATGTTTGTTGAATTAGATAAGTTTGGTCGGTGATGAAATTGATTTTTAGATTCACAAATTTTGTATGAAATAACTGTATCTGAAGCTTCATTAATCTTAGCAAAAAGAAGTATGTTAACTTTGATGTGATCTGATTTAAGGTTTTTTTTTTTTTTTTTTTTTTTTTTTTTTTTTTTTTTTTTTTTTTT
>JAPKLX010000103.1:497990-538343 GCA_026898415.1 Leonotis leonurus
AAGAAAAAAGTCTTTTAAAATCCTATGAAATCTTAAACCAATACACCACCCCCTCTTCTGCATCCCTCTTTGACTCTCTGTGACTGTTCATGCTCTTTCTCCCTCTTCTAATTTATTTTTTCAACAGTGAGTAAAACACCAACAAGGCGTCATCGGTACACCACCTCTGCCTCTTCTGCATCCCTTCTGCTTCGCCACACACCCCACAATCGCTTCGAGCACATCGCCATTCATCGTTGAAGAGTCGAGCAAGAGCAGGTAACATTGTTTTCCATTCTTATATTAAATTTCAAAATTTTGATGTTATGTCCCAATTTGTTTTGTAAAGTTTATGCTCTTATTATGTTAAAATTTACAAATTTTTAGCTTGGATTATTGTTCATGAGCAGATTCATTAGGGAAATCAGTTTAGGTCTTAGTGAATATAATTAACTATCCCCTCATTTAAGCATATATACACTGCCGTGTTTGTAATCCAATTAGTGTTTAATAGTGTGTCGATTTAAATTTGAATTTTGATCTTCCAAGCTGATACTCTTACAAGTTGGCAACGATGATATACTCAATGTATACAAGAGATTCGATTTCCATAAATCCGAATCAAATCAAAACATAAGTAAGAAGGGAATTATAAAATCAAATCAAATATATATTCTCTCATCCTCTATCGATTCACTAATGCCCCGAAATGTCTATGATTATTTCATATATCACATTCCCAATAGTTAGGTAATTAGGTTACATATGTTTCATATTACATTAACTAATTTTTTTTTCACTGGGTCAAAACTCAAAAGGTATTCATAGGGCAAATCCCACATAGAAAATCATCAGCATAACTATGCAGTAAGTACTAAATTATTCATGTAGTTTAAACCATAATTTCTTGCTTTTAAAATTATAAAATACAACTACTCATTTGTTAGTGACTGTTAAATGTTTTTCTTGCTTTTACTTTTAAGAACTTATAAAATACAACTACTCTTCCCATTTGTTAGTGACTGTTAACTCTCGTTTAAATTTAAAATAAAATTTAGGCCACTCAAAAATCACATTACAAATCGTTGCATGCTGAGATTATACGTTTCATATATAAGCAAATTAATTTAAGCCGATCACTTCAAACTAATTAAAATAACTTAGTGATCTCACTTATCTTGACCCAGTCAATTCATGTAAGAGTAACAACATTAATTTTCTTAGTCTGACCGATCTAATTATAGAAAGATTAAAAATTCAATAAAGCAAATTAAATATCAAATGTAGAGAGGCACTTAAATAATTATATTTTTATAGAATATCAATTGGAGTCAACATAATGAGATAAACAATAGTAAAAGCACTAAGTGGCATGAGTTTATCAACTTAAGAAGGAACACGTTAATGTATCTTAGTTTTAATGTATCTTAATTTACAATAAGCAGTTGTTGGTTTGATTAATAAAATTGATAGGATAATTACTTTTTTTTTATTCTATTATAAAATTATATTTATTTATTGATTAATTTATATATTTAATATTTTTTATTATATTTACTTTATTGTTTTTTTTACTTCTCTTTTTTTTTTCTTCTTAAGTTATGACACTATAAATGAATAAAATATATATACACAAATATAGTTATATTTATTTCTTTTCTTTATAATATCAATATTTTTTTTAATTCTATAAATAAAATTATATTTATTACATTACTATTTTGATTATAAATATATAGTTTATCATTTACTATATTACTATATAATTTATTCTCCTTCATTGCAATTAGCCATGTTGAACGGGGAAACAACCTGAATAAAGTTTTTGTGCAAGTTTGAATGAACAAGAAGAATGAAAGAACCATCACCTCTGACTCAGGTAAGTCGATACATTTTTGGCATCATATATTTGCGTATATATACTCTCCTCCAGTACTATCAACGATCGGTTTATATCTTGTATTCAAATTTTGCTATCTTTAGTTATGGATATTTACTGAGTATTATTCTAGCCTAATATTTGTTAATTATTTAATTTTGCTATCTTTAGTTATGGAGATTTTCTTCTTTCACCGTAGGAAAACATTTACCGTACAAATACTTCGTGGATTAAAAGCTTTTCAATTTTCATCAAGCTTGCACCACGATACATTTGCACAAGACATTGCCATTTAATCTTCCAAATTTAATTTTATGTATTATATGTCTAGAACTTATCATTTTATAGAATGTAGCCTATACACATTCTAATTTCTATAACTTTCTTATTCAACGTATATATGTTGATGTATTATTTAATATTTGAGTTTTTATATACTTTTTAAAATTAATTTCTGACTGATAAATGTGTATTTACATATTGTAGTTGTACACTCTCGCGATCTTACTCTAAAAAGAAAATAAACATTGACCAACATAGACGAACCACTTTCAAAACAAGCATGTTGCTCAAGTAATCAAATGTCAACATTTACCAACAATGCATTTAGTAATGATCTATTAAGTCACAAGAATGGAGACAAATGCCCATTAACTTCACCGGTGAAAATCAAGCAATCCAATCATTTACCCCAAAAATTGTACACAAAACTTAATGTAAGAATTATATTGACGTAAAATTTATTGTATTTCTAGTATTATTAACAATTCTTATGATTCATACAGATATTGCTTTTCATTACAAAAGAAATGCTTCCACATTAAACAATTTGATGGAACATGAGTCACCTCTTCACTACACAAGTGGATATGGAACACTTCAAATTACTAATTCAGAAACTATATACAACTTAAGATAAAATTTGAATATACATATGATTACATGTTGTGTAATATGAATAAATTTAAAATATCAAGTAGTTATTTTATGTTCATCATATTTTATACCAACATGAACATATTGACAAAACAACTTTACATAGAACTTCATATCTCTATGTTAACCATTACTACTATTTACTTAGTTAGTACAAATTCAACAAATTAGGGTGATTTATCCGTTATAATTGATTTTATATTGCAAATTATTGAGATATTGGGGATCTAGAATATAAATGCGATTTTTGTAAAATCTATTTTTGGTATGAAGAAAGACTGAAACGAGATTGCCACACGGACAAACCTCAATATTCTTTATGTTGTATAAAATAAGACTTCCAAACTTCCAGAACCCCTCAAAACATTACATGACTTGATGTTTGGAAATGATGTCAAAAGTAAGCATTTCGTTTACAATATTCGTTCATATAATTCCATGTCCAGATTCACTTCAATGGGAGGGAGGATAGATCATTCCAATGGCTTGTGCAATGAGACACGATTGATCATTACAAGACTTGGAACTCATGTATTTGAAGGAATGGTTCTAACATGGACGAATATTGGCCAAAAAATCCTTATACAGAGGATGACATTAACACCATCAGATTTAAGACTACCCTTCAAGTTCCAAAGACAACAATTTCCTCTTATTATTTCTTATGCAATGACAATAAATAAAAGTTAAGGATAATCGATGTCTTATGTAGGTTTATTTTTAAAAAGACCCGTTTTTAGTCACGGGCAACTCTATGTAGCTCTTTCTAGAGTTACATCTCGTAGGGGTTTGAAAATATTGATATGTAAAGATGATGTTGTAGATTGTAAGTGTTTCGACTAAAATTGTTTCGAGTCGCTCGTAATTTAAAACGAGGTCATCTAGCAATGATAAGCCAACTCAAGTCGTATCTCAAGGAAGACTTAACAGGGCAATTCAATTCTTTGTTCAAGAAAGTAATAAAAAGGATTTGTTGGAGATTCTATAACTAGATGAAGAATATAAATAAGAAACGTAAATTAAACCTAATCTAATAAAAAGCAACGAGTAAATAAAATATCTATCTAAGAAAGCGAGATGCGAATTCGAAAGAAAAGAAGTAACTTGGAATTCGAAAGCAATAAGAATGCGTAAAGTAAATTGGAAATCGTAAACGAGATAAGTAACCAGAAGCATAAACAATTGAAGAAATTAAATCCATAAACAAAAGCCAGAATAATAAAAAAAGAAACAACCTTGATTAATAACTTGAAGAAGTTTGAATCACAAAAAGAATTCTGAAAACGAAATACGAATGGAATGTTGCAATCGGCTAACATTCGAGTACGAAATCTAAAACTAAAGAGAACTAACTAGAAATCAAAGTCTCGACCTTCAAATCTAGATCGAGACGTGCTAAACTACGAAGGAAAAAACGTCTAAAGATAATGCTGAAAAGTGGCGTCAAAAAGAGTCTTGGAATATGAACCAAAAGTGATGTTCTTCGAATGAGAAATTCGCCGAGTATATACAGCCGAGAGGTGAGGTCAGCGGCCGCTCAGGGGTCAGCGACTGCTGACCCGGTTGGTTCCGTGTCCCATGCGAGGGCCGTTGTGCCAGGCCCGAGTCAGCCGGGTAGTCAACGACCGCTGACCCTGGCGTCCTGGCCTCTCGCGCGCTGGCTCGGCTGTGGCGCACAATGCCTAGTCAGCGGTTGCTTAGGGCTACGCGACCGCTGACTAGTGCTCTCAGCACTATTCTTCACTCCTTCGTCATTTCTCAATCTTTTCTCGTCTCTTTTCCAACTTCAACACTCATATAGGTTCGTGATCCTGAAACATAAAATGAAACATAAATCGAGCCAAAACATCATGCAATCAAGGGAAAATAACACGAATAAAGATACGAAAAACACAAGTTTAGACAAACAAAAAGAGGCTAAACAGTAAGTCTACCACAAATTTAGTTATAAAAAAGTTTTACAAAATTTATAAAAAATAAAAAGTTTGATTTGCATTATAAAAATTAATGTAAATATTAAAATAATAAAAAAAATATTTCATTGTATAACTGCACGGGTAAAATAGGCATTTAAAAGTGCATCACTTGAAGCTTTTCTTTACAAAAGTTGTTGCCTCTTCTTATATATGTTGTTAAAGATGATGAGACTCTTGCTCTAGTTCTCAATATTCTTAATGATCACTCACCCACCCACCCACCCTATTGATCATACTAGAATATACACACATATATGTATACGCACAAAATTCTTAACTCAACCTCTTGGCCAACAACACTAATTTAGTTTTCTTGAAACAACACTAATTTAGTCTTCCCGAAGCAAACGCAAATAATTTGTCCAACTTTGGTACACTTTATAACAGAACTGTCTGTAATAATAAAATAGAAATTTTATTAAATAAAGATAACTGAGGAATTACAATGCTTTAGAAATTACAATAGTAAAACGGATAAGTCGAGTCGAGGAAGGCCTCTTTCCGCAAGACGAGATACGCCCCGTCTAGTGCTCACGGTCCGGCTATCGTCCCCAAAGATAAAACGAATTCGTCCTTTAGAGTAGTAGCACCACAAACTCTAAAGGCACCGGCGAACTTGACGAGGAAAGAAACGAGGAAACTAGTGAATTCCAAAAAACTAATATGAGAATGTAGTAAATGGGAGAAGAGAGCAAATGTTTTGGTGTGTAGAAAAATGCTCTCAAGTCTCCCTTTTATAGTACTCATGAGGGAACTCATAGGACACACCATCATAAAGCTCTCTAAATACCATTAATAAAATGGCAATGGAAAGCCACTCTCGGTTATTAGCCAAAAGGTTGGCTCTTCAAGAGTCACATGGCTATCATAAAAGCCATGCAAGGTCATGCAACATTTGGGCTTTTCATGTGTGATTAATTGGGCTTATAAACAAATTCTCAATTAATTATTCTCTAAATATGGCCCAAGAGCCATATCAAAGCCCAAAAAATACTTTCAAAATCTAAACAAAATACATTTCCACTCATCGAGAAAATAGATTTTGAAGCATGCCTCGACTATTTAATTCTCAAAGAATTAAATATAAATCAATCAAATTAATTAAGAACCCAACGAGTTCAAAATCAATTTTTTCCAACACTGTCAATATTATAGATCATCAAACACATACCATTAGAACCTACAACAGTTACCTGGTTATGGTTAATTGTATGTGTGTATTAATATTACATATCAAATAAGAAGGCATATCAAACACATACCATTAGAACCTATAACTCTAGCATACTCTTCTTGAGAAACAGGGTCGACCTTGTTCTTACTCAAGTGAACGTTGAACTCTAAAGGGGTCTTAGCCGTCAAGCTATCAAATGCATTGAATTTCTTTAGCACTTTCTCAACATAGTGAGACTGTGTTAAAGAAATTCCTTCGGATGTTCTCAAAATTCTAATCTCAAGAATCACATCCGCCAACCCCAAATCAACCATTTTGAAATTTCTCTTTAACATTTGTTTCGTATCAACGATAACCTGATTATTACTCCCCATAATCAACATGTCGTCTACATAATGACACACAATAACAAAAACGTTAGGTGAGCCTTTAACGTAAACACATTTATCACACTCGTTGATTTTGAAACCATTTGACAACATAACTTCGTCAAATCTCAAGTGCCACTGCAAAGGCGCTTGTTTCAAACCATACAAGGAACGAACCAATTTGCACACTTTCTTCTCTTGACCTGGTGCAACAAAACCCTCGGGTTGTTCCATATATATCTCATCTTTCAATTCACCATTAAAAAGGACAGTTTTAACATCCATTTGGTGAATCTCAAGATTGTGCAAGGCATCAATCGCGAGAAGCATCCGAATAGATGTAGTTCTTGTCACATGTGAATATGTATCAAAAAAATCATACCCTTCTTTTTGTTTAAAGCCTTTGACAACAAGTCTAGCCTTAAACTTGTCAATAGTGCCTTCAGGTTTAAATTTCCGTTTAAGGATCCATTTACAACCTAACAGTTTATGACCTTCCGGGAGATCGGTCAACACCTACGTGTGGTTTTCCATCATTGATTCAATTTCACTATTGACATCATCTTGCTAGAATGCAGCATCTGGGCCTGAGAGGGCTTCACGAATCGACTTTGGTTCTTCATCCAATATAAACGTGATGTAGTCAGGACCAAAATCTTTGGCAATTCTACCTCTTTTGCTACGTCTCGGTTCATCATCAACCGGATGAGAACTCGTAGCCTCTTCAACAGTTCTTTTAGCAGAGCTATTTACAACTGTTTCACTTTCCTTATCATTACAAGGATATATATTCTCAAAGAATATAGCATTTCTATATTCAATTGTTGTACTTTCTTTCACGTCAGAAACCTCCGAGCAGTGAACAAGAAAACGGTACGCGCTACTGTTAAGTGCATAACCAATAAAAATACAATTAATTGTTTTAGGGCCAATTGTAACTTGTTTCGGTAAAGGCACTTGAAATTTAGCTAAACACCCCCACACTTTGAGGTATTTGTACGATGGCTTGCGTCATTTCCCCAACTCGTATGGAGTTACATCCTTACCTTTAAATGAAATTTTATTCAGGATATAATTCGCCGTTAAGACAGTTTCCCCCCACATGTTCTGGTGTAATCCCGAACTTATCAACAAGGCATTCATCATCTCTTTAAGAGTATGATTTTTGCGTTCAGCAACTCCGTTCGACTGAGGTGAATATGGGGCTGTGGTTTGATGAATTATGCCACTTGTGTTGCATAACTCCTCAAACAGAGCAACATATTCCCCTCCTCTATCACTTCTCACAACTTTAATCTTACGATCAAGTTGATTTCCTGCTTCCGATTTGAAGTTATCTTTCCAAAAATAGCAAAAGTTATTTTTTCAAAAAGCTGTGGACCCTACCACCTGTATACCTTTTATACTATTTTATACACTCCCCTTAATAACCGTGCCGGAAAAAAAAGTGTCAAGCTTAGTGGGACGGAGGGAGTATATTTTACGACAAAAAATTTAAATATTAAAAATGTTATTATTTATTTAAAATTTTGAGTTTTATGATAAAATTTTTGTTATTAAAAATGTTATAATATATTTAAAGGCTTAGGTTGTATAATAGTTATTTTATTATACTAAATTCAAATAAGAAATATAAAAATAAAAATCTAATTAATCACTTGTATTTACAAATTATTAGCTATAAAATTAAAAGATATCGTTAATAAGGGTGATTGAAAAAACCAAAATACATAATGACTATATTTTTCTATAACATCTTAAGTGGTTAAAATTTGAATTTGGTATATTAGAACGATTATTTTAACCTTTTTCTATTTAAAAGTGATATAAAATAACAAATTATTATAAATATTATTTACAATAAATTATCTTACAAAGAATGTATTGATAATAAATTATGTTACATTATGATTTATTAACATAATTGCAAATTTTTGCTATTTAATGATTATATCGTTGCAAAATATATGTGTTACGTGAAGACTCACCCCATGAAAAATTTATTGGTATATAATCACTTTATGTTGTAATTTAAAAAATTGACTATTTTGTTGTTTGATAAAAATTAATTATTTGACCAAATAAAATCATGAATATTTATTTGATCAATTCAAATAATAATGTTATATGTATTAAAAATTATATTGTTGGTGTGTCAAAAGTATGGATGACAATCGGCCACGATATACATGAACATTGACTATCCATATCCATACCCGTGAGGGTAGTGATGACATTTTAGCCTCCGATAGCCGACACTAATAAGTGTAAATTAGAAACATTTATATTAACTATATTTTTATATAAATTCTCGTTAAATATTCGTCTACCCACTTTATATGAACTATATTTGTGTATAAATTATATCTAAAATTATATATAATGTCTCTTACATTTAAATTTAATACGCAAAAGTCTAATATATATGTTTTGACAACCAATCGTTTAAATCAAATTATAATTTATAAAATATTGATCATTTCGACCAATCTTACCGTAAATTATCATACACAAATTAAAGAACCATAAATTATGATCAAATTGGCTAAAATCGATAGGAAAAACCCAATAATTATATATATAAAAATATAAAATATTTAGAAATATTAAGATAATTTAATTGACTCAATATCTCAAGCTCTATTTAAGCTCAATTATACACACATTTTCTTTTTATAAAATTTTCATATTAATAAAGTTTAGTAAGTTTTCAATGTGTGATAGACTAATTTTTTAGTCTAGTGATATTTAAATTACACTATTGGTTTAATATCTAAGAATATATATTAAACTAATATGCTATGAAATAAAAAGATATGGAAAAAATTATTATAGATTTTATTTAGTCTATACATAAAAAATTCTATGTACAATTTGACAACGAATTGTTGTAAATTTAATAGTAGTCAAAATTTTAATAAATATTAAAATTCATAAAATAAAATTGAGATTTAAAGATAAATAAAAATGATTGATTATGATGATGTCACATGGGACTATAAATTAAAAAGATGACTTTCAAATGTATTTATATATATATATATATATATATATAATAGATGAATATTAGCTGTGAAAGTGTATCACCTACTCTAAATAGTTGTTGCGGAAGCTAAAATGAACACAAGAGATAATTTTATGCAGGCTGTGTTAATGAACAACCTACACGGCAGCCTTTACGGCCAGAAAGAATTATCAAAACAAATGTTGTGTTGTTTACAATGTTACGGACAACAACAACAACAACACTTCTTACTAAAATACTAAAAGTATGATCTTCTAAGGCAAAGATCACACGTACTAAACTACGATATAAATCTGCAAAAGTGTATCTCTAACTACAAAAGAACTCAATATAAATAGAGATAACTTCATGGGCTTGGACTCCATAGGGTAGAAACTACCAGCCCATGTTTTCCTTGAATCTCTCAACCGCTGTCGTGCTCCGCAAGATTCGCTGGGCAGTTGGTGTGGACTCCGACATTCACGGTAACAGACTTCCATTCAGCGTCAAACTCTCAACCGCCTTCCATTATTTAGCTTTCTCCTCAAGACTCGGTCTTTACAGTTTCTTCGTGCATTTCAGTTGCACATCTCACCAAGTCAACGTCCACGTGGCAATTCAGTTGCATACTCAACATTAGCTTGTTGTGTGGAGCATAACAGCAAAGCCAATCATCACACTATCCTGTGAAGAACACAAAAACACACATGTTAGGTTCAACAAACAAAATAACAACATAATAAAATACCTAACAAACTGAAATTTTAAATTAATAACATAAATATTTCATCTCAAATTAATAAATAAAAAATAATTTTAGTAATTTGCTGAATTAAAGTTTTAAATAAAAATTAAGTTATGTATTTAAACTTTAAATTATTAAAATTTTAATATTAAAAATAAATTTTTTAATTAAAATATAATTATGATTTGATTAAATAATTAATTGGACAATTAAATTGTTATGTAGAATATAAATATTGTTAGTATTTATATATTTTCAATAACTGTTGGATTTTATATTAAATCAACGTGGGATATATATATATATATATATAGTAAATATTAGAATTAATAATAAAAAAAATTAAGATTTAAGATACATATATAGATGTGAGATAGAATTTTTAATAAATTTTAGTAAATATTAAAATTAATTAAAAAATTCTAAAGGGAAACCAGGACTTGCAGTGCAGAATGGGGTTATTCAAGAGCCCAAAAAGTCATCTTTGGAAGAGATGATGCAGCAGATGATGGTCTAGCAGACCAATTTCATTAATCAGACAGGGGTGCAGATCTCTATGTTGGAGAAAACGGTTACTGCAATGGGGAAACAACTAAAAATTATTGAGACACGGGTCAGGCAGATAGCAAATCGTGATGCAGCACAACACAAGCCGGGATTTGTCTTAAAAAATAATATACACTTTTTAAATTATTGTATTCATATTATTGAATCTATAATTTTTTATCATTCAAATTTAGTGTTTAATTAATTTACTAATCATTAACTTTTCTAAATTCAGAAAATATGTTGTTTAATTAATAAATAATGCAAACATTTGGGACCATTTGATAGTCCTATCACATTGTGTTGAATATAAAAAGATAAGTTGAGATATGTTAACTGTTTATTGTTGTTTGGTAGTGTAAATGAAAAACTTATATAAAACTCACATAAAATTAAATTGGGTTAATGGTGAAATTACTCTTATGAACGATCATAAGGATTGATTATTACTCCTATAAACTATAGAGCTACCAAATTACTCTTTTTCATTCTTTTTTCTGCAAACTTTTTGTAATCGTCGCGTTAATCCAAACTCGATGAAGACAAATGCAAATTTCATCTCGCATGCTACAGGTTGTCATTTGTGCATCTATCTATGGCTCTGTTAAGATCTAGGGTTTCTAGAGCGATATGGACAAATATCAACATAATTTATATCATCAGCCATTTCATGTTTAGATTATTAAAGAGCTAACTTCTAAAGGCTTTGGTGGCTGTGAGAGATTGATGTATGACTCTTTTCGAGGTATGCGTCAACATGAATCCTGAGCGATTGAAGAATCCTACTTATCAGAGTCGATGGGCTCTGCTTACCAGAGCTTATTTGGGCTCGCTGGCATGATAGGCCTAGATCCGGTGAATTGACCCTTGTTTTATTCAGGTCTTTCAAAGGCGTGTATTACGTGAGCATCAAGTCTGACACATGTCATATATTGTCTCATATATACCCTACAAAACTGACATTCACGCACACAAATTCCCAACAACCCAAGAGGACCATAGCTGATATGGCCTTATTCCATTGGAGGGGATCTATCGTCTTGTATTATGAATCAAGGGTTGTTATATTGGTAATATTACACTTTTACCTTTTATATATACCCCATCTATTTTCATTGTTAAGGTTAGCGACTCCAACTCTTACTTATACTTTTACTCGCACTTACTATATAAAAACTCTCTCAAGTCTACTACGGGTTGACTCGAGCGTCGAAGACTCTCATCGCAGAACTCCAACCATTCTCCGGTCTTGTTTAGCAGGCTCTGCTAGCAGAATTAAGACCGAGATGTTCGCGGCAACGTTCGGTTGCAATATCTGAGGTATAAACTCCAAAACATTTGGGTGTTTTTATATTTTTGTGGGTTAATTTATAATCAAACTTAGAGCACCATCTTCAAGCAAAGATGATTGCAGAGCAGGGCATCTTCGAGATGATATGCAATTATCCATCCATATTTTAGCATTATTCACAAATTCCGAATGTAAGATGAATTGAAATGGTGGAATTGCGTGAGGTAGCTAGAATTCCAAAGGCGAAATTATCTGGGATGAGGTGAAAAAGAGGATGATTTTTTTTGGCATGAGGTATCAAGAAATGAAAATGGTTTGAAATGCTACGATGGTGTAGGATAATTTTTAACGGCGAATCAAAAATTGGAAAATAACTCACTCTCAAGTTTCAAATGTTAACAAAATAGTGTAAATAGTGCCGGTCTTTATTATTATTAATGGGCCAAAATATATTATATTGTTTTGTGCCATTAATAAAACTATAGTATTATATTACTACTAAACGCAAATTTTATCAAATTATTTTTAGTGAAGCTACCAAACGCTGAAACGAGTAACCAAACTAGTTATTGCAACGGATTGAACTATAAGTTTTTTCGTGGAGAAAAAAATATCGTCGTAGGGCGGCCCTTTCGTCACTATGAGAATTGGTGGGGCCACGTAGTTGGATTGATTGTCAGAAAAAATATCAAAAGTATTTCATTGCTCAATGCATTAAGTTCAATACAATCAGTAATTGAAACACCAAATCCTCTTCGTAGTTCGTACTTCGTTTCACAGATCTCTCTCTCTCTGAGTGCTGAAATTGGGGGGAGAGAAAGATAAAGATAAAGATAAAGATAAAGATGGGATCAGTTGCGAAGAAAGGGTTGCAGCAGTATCTACTGCTGCTTCAACGACACCCTCTCAGAACCAAGGTCTGCTCTCCCCTCCCCTCCCCTCTCCTTCACTTTTCTTTTACTTTTCCTTTTAATTTTATTCTAGCGTTATTGCAAGTTTCAAGAATTATAATTGAACCTTTTGCAGATGATAACTGCGGGAGCTCTGTCAGCAGTTAGTGATATCGTGGCGCAGAAGCTCTCTGGCATTCAGAACATTCAGCTCAAGCGCCTTCTTCTTAAAGTGGTATATTCTTCTTACTTATTTTCATTTGGGCTGATAGTTCATCAAGTCCCCTAATTTGGAATTGGTATTAGGATTACTCAAATTCTCACTTTACGGGAATAGCTAGGTTGAATTAGCTTGTTCTTGATGTGATTTGATGATGTTAACTTGTGTGATTCCGCCTTGATCAGTTATTAGGCTGAGTTGGTAATAGATGATATTCCTATTATTTTTACTGGTGAAGCTCGTCTAATGGGCTATTAGGGACCTCTGGGTTGTATATTTCATTTGCAGATGATAATTAGCTGGCATTTTGGCTTTAATTTTTGGACTGCGTTCCCGGGTCACCCATTCACGCAACATTGTTAAGACGTATTCTGCCATATCTGTGAATCTGTGGTTTCAGTTTCCCGCATGCTTTGCTAAAATTCTATTTCAGGAGACTCAAATAAACATAACAAATTTTGGTCGACATTCACATTTATTGATACACTGATTGTTCATGGGTTTTGCTTTAGACTATCTTTATTCACAAACTTCACAAACTAATCATTTAAATAAAATATTTATTTCTCTCTTTTCCACTACAACCTTCTTTGTACTTTATCCAAAAGCTCAATTTAGTAGTAAAAATATTTTTCTTCTCTTTTCAATGATTGTATATTATATATATATATATTCATATATTTAAAATAAATTAATTATATTATAATTATTATTTAAATTTTTTTAATTTATGATTATAATAATTAATTTTTTATTAATTTGAAATAAACAATAAATTTATTAATTCAATACTAAATACATACATACTAAATACATACGTAAAGTATAAATAACTAAAATATTGAGAAATATGTGGGAAAATAGATAAAAATTGATTGTGCTTCAAAATATATGCTACTCTATTTATAGAGAATTTATAACCATGAATTTTTATATTTTATACCACTCCGTCGCCTCCAAAGAGACGTTTCTTTTCGTCACACACATTATAGAATTTGTATTTAAGCTTTAAAGGGGAAAAAAATGTAAAGGTGTTGTAGTAATGTAAAAGAAAAAAAAAGGGTGAATGTAGTGTTTACTAATTGCACATTATTACCATTTAACACTTTTATTATTTTCATTTTGGGAAATGTCTCTGTTTAAAGAGGACATTAGAAAATAGAATACACCTCTCTTTGGAGATGACATAGTGATATTTTTTTGATTATTATTATTTAAAATAATTAACTTATAAAAATTTATCTAGTAAATATATTTGAGCATCGAGGGAATATGTTGCCACTTGATAACCCAATTATACATTGGGGTGACCGTTGGGTATCATGATTTTTATTTTATTTTTCATTTAATTTTATCTTTTTTATTTTGTCCTTTTTGGCTACACCCATGCTTGGGTCACTAATAAACATACCCTTAGAAACTTTGAGGCCTATATTTTTGACATATGTGGCAAGTTCAACTTGTTCCAACATGGCCAAGTTTCTGCAGATACTTGCTAGCTATTTGAATTGAGATCCATGAATGTAGATATTTGGCGCAGCCTATTTGGGTCCATTAGGGCATTATTTCCACATAATGCTGGATAAAATTTTCAAGGGGAACAAGGACTCCAAAACTGTTGCTAAGAAGGTAACCCTTATCCATCTCTTGTTATATGGTATATTCGTGATTAATTGGATTCCTAAATTCAAACTATTATTGAAAAAATTGAACTCCTTTAAAATGGTTTCAGGTGGTGCTGGAACAACTTACAATTTCACCATGGAACAACCTTATGTTTATGTTATACTATGGATTAGTTATCGAGGGTGAGTGAGCCTACCCCACATTTACTTGTGCCTTGTAATATCTGTTTTATAACTGATCACAATTCATAGGAAAACTACTTGTATTCTTGATTCCGAAGAATAATATAGTTATTTCAACGAGGAACCTTAGGGCGGCGTGTTTGGTTGAGCCTTTAAGTTATTTGAAATTGTTTGATAAATTAAGTTTTTTGAAACTTTAAAAGTTGTAAAAATAAGCTATTGAAACTCATATACTGTTCAAAAAATAAGTAGTTTCACTCCAAGTTATTTCTCCAAACACTTTGACAACTTATAAGCTTTTAAGGTATGATATCTACAAGAGCTTATAGCTTTAAATTTTTTAAAATAAACTTAGTCAAACACCCTATTAATCTAGCTAGCACCTCAAACCAACTTTGTGACTTTTAATTCTATAATTTGGACAGGGAGATCCTGGATCCATACCAAATCCAAAATCAAGAAGGAATATCCAAGTGTGATGTATACGGCTTGGACAGTAAGTGATGTTAAGATTGTTTAACTGTTAGAATTGTAATCGAGAAAAGTGGTGTGCATGGATTAATTATAATTAATTGAACTTGTTGCGCTGCTACTATTGTGCAGTTCTGGCCTGTGGTTGGTTGGGTAAATCATCAGTACGTGCCGCTGCAGTTTCGAGTTATCCTCCAAAGCGTGGTTGCTTGTTTCTGGTACATGCTGTCCTCCTACCCTCTTTGGATAATAATATTTGCTCCTCGGATCAGAGATGACACGTGTTTCCACAAATATGATTCAAATTCTGTTATTTTGATTCAGTTTGTGCTGTGTGTTTTACATTTTTTGCAGGGGAATATTTCTGAATCTAAGAGCAAAATCTCTGTCACTTGCTAAAAGTTAGGAGGAGACTGGAGGGGAGGAGGAATGTGCAGCCTTCTTTGCTTATCTCAACTACTTGTGTAATAAATATATAAAGTATTTTATGCATTATATTTTTTCCTTATAACTGCATCATGTATGATGTTTAATTTGATACTATTTTTATTTTCATTTGTGTGTTGACAACTATTCATTGTACAACATTCAATGATGCAATCGAATCTATTTACTTTTATTTTATATGAAATTGATCAACATAAGTATTCTGAAAAACCTTAATTCTCATTTTTAAAGAGTAAGATTGAATTGAGAGCATGGGTGGTCTCAATACATATATGCTAATATCATTTCGTTCAAATCGTGCTATACTCAAACCTGTTTTACACTCTAGTATGAGCAAGGACTAATTCGGATTCAAAGATGACTTTTTGGCCTTTAGATTTGCTTTTGTGACTTCGCCCTTTATGTGGAACTACCAACTACTCTTTCGTGGATTGTGACATCGATTCTGAACAGATAAAAGACTACGAGTGAGATGTGACCAGTGTTTATTCAATTGATCCACATCGACTAAGTGCTCGTAGGAATGTGATATTTGCCTTATCATGATGTATCTACAATATTGTCTCAATTAATACAAAGCAGTAACCATTTCAAGGAAGGGTACGGGGTTGATCCTCACATCAAAGTGCTTGTGGAACCTTTTTAAGTCTCTTATCTGGTACATTTATTTTAAAGAAGATTAGTAATCTAAGGTGAAAGCTACAAACAATATACAACCTTTCTGACTACATTGTTATGGAATTAAAAGTTAAAGGAGAGAGAGTATTAATTAAATAAGTGTTTTTTCTTACTCGATGGGGCCACTAAGTACATTATTGTATTTTTATTGCAAAAAGATACTTCATCCGTTCACTAAATATCTTGACACTTTGATCCGACATAAATTTTAATAATATATTTTGATTTTGTATATGAGTGTATGGATTGGTGACTGGAGTTTGAAATCCACCCAATTTATTATTTTTAAGTGATTGTGTGTATGAAGTGAAGTTTGATCTAACATGATTCATTATTTTTAATTGACTTGTATATTGAATGGAGTAAGTCCACTTACCATAAACGAAAAAATTGAAGTGTAAAGATATTTTATGGACGGATCAAAATGACAAAATATAAAGTATTTTTATGGACAAAAGAGTATTTTTTTTTTATAAAGATGAATAAAAAAGAGTGTTCTGTTATAATAATAGATAATATTACTCGTTCTTTCTTTACAAAAATTTAGATTACATTAAATGTAAATATCATAGCCGCATTACGAATGAATCGAACCCGAGACCTATTATATTGGACATTAACCTGTTACCCATTCTTACTTTTACTTAAGCTTAAATGTCTTATATTTATAACTAGGGATGACAATCGCGCAAGGCGGGTACGGATAGTACGAAAAATTTGAAGAGTAAAGATATTTTATGGAGTGATCAAAATGACAAAATATAAAGTATTTTCATGGACATAAATAGTATTTTTTTTATAAAGATGTCAAAAAGAGTTTTTTGTTATAATAATAAATAGTATTACCCGTTCTTCCTTTAAAAAAAATTAGATTACATTAAATTTAAATACCATAGCCGCATTAAGATGGAATCGAACCCGAGACTTAATGTATTGGACATTAACGCCACTACCCGTTCTTCCTTTTACTTAAGATTAAGTGTCTTATATTATAGATAAGGATGACAATCGGACACGATGAGTATGGATACTTACGAACTAAATGGATATTAAATTCTAACCACGAAGGTATCCATGGATATTAAAATAACTCAAACCCACCATCCGTGGAAATCCATCACCCGTCGGGTACCCACGAACCCGCCACTCATCGGGTACCCGCAACCCACCGCCCGTTGGATATCCATCAACCCACCCCTCGTGGGTATCTATCACCCGCAAAATATATAATTTTAGTATTTAAGATATATTAGATATAATTTTTGGTATGACTCATATAATTTTATATAAAAATATATAAATATGGTTAATATTAGATTGATATGCGAGTTTTTTATGGGTATTTCATTAATATTTCATGAGCAAATTTTCACGTGTATATGAGTTCGCGGGTGTAGATACTAAATTCTACCCACAAACCTGTCCGCAGATATTAAATGCCTCTCAAACTCACCCCTATTAGGGTCGGGTACCTTCAGTAACGGGTACCCATGGGTAAAATGTCATCCCTATTTATAACTCTATAATGTTGGATTCACTATTGTTTAACCTATTTTCGGTCTCGTTTCTCTCGCATTTTGGATCGTCAATGTTTTACTTTTACTTACTTCTCGTCTTGGTTGTTCCATTTTATCCTCTCTTTGTCATATTTCATATTGCAAGTCAAGAGGCGAGAGAAAATGAGAGTTATCACGCATTGAGAAGAGAAACGAGGGCCGAAATGCACGAAAGAGGAGAGCTAGGCAGCGCACCAGGGTAGGTGTTGCTAGCCCCTAGTGGCCGCTAGCCCTCCAAATGAAGGCTCGGGCAGAACGTGTGGCTAGCGACCATTGGGACCTAGCGGCCGCTAGCTCACTTTCCCCGTACTCCTCCAGAACGTCAGGCTAGCGCTCACTAGGGGCCAGTGACTGCTGGCCCCAACCATTCCAACCTTAGGCAGAGCGTGGGGGTAGAGACCGCTACCCCCTAGGGATCGCTAGTTAGGCGGGTGATTTTTACTATTTAAGGAGTCCTCGCGTGAATTAAAGAAAATAATTCGATTCTAGGGTTTGAAGCAAGTAGTACAAGATAGAAAACACTCTTAGATAGCTTGTTTTATTCTTGTTGATGCTTTTGAGTTCTTTTCATTGTGGATTTCGACTTGATTCTACCTGAAGACTATTTCATTTATTTCATCGTTCGTTGTTTTAAACCGTGAGTTCTTATCGCCTTTTGAATTCCCTTTTTTTTCCTATCCCTTGTTGCTTTCGTAGTTGATTATGGTTGATTATTGATGTATAAATCTTTTATTCCTGTTAATTGAGCAATATGAATATGTTAGGGTTTAATTGCATTCAGTACGTGTTCTTAGGCTTAGGGTTTAATTGTCTTCTTAATTTCTGCCTAGTTAAACAGGTTTTCAATTTCCTTTATTTCTCACGCGTAGGTAATTAATAAATTTAGATAACGTCAGACACCATCTACGAGTAGAGTGTTTAGGATTTTAATTGTTTTCTGTAAGTAATGTAGACTAAGCACTGTTTAGTCTTCCTTGAAAATACGACTTGGGTTAACTTATCAATTTATGATGACCTCGTTATATTGCAAGCAACTTAGTGAAAAAAAGTTGGAACAACTATAGAGATTGAAATATTCAATTATTTTGCGGCCGACCTTTTCTTGCAGTTGGTCTTTTGACTTAAAATTTTTCAGATATTTTTTTCAATACACGCTATATTGGTCTTTGCAATATCTGAGTGAAATATTAAATTTTTTGCTAAAACACTAACACTTCCTAATTTAATTTAAAAGAATCATCGAGTTTGATTATTAAATAGCATATGATATATGTATGAATATAATATTAGTTTGTAATCCGTCAATAATCAATAAGAAATTAACTTATATTATAACATATAGATATACAATTTAAAATATAATTTTTTTTGGTCACGAAAGAGCAAGATTGGTTTATGGGGGATACATCAATTCAAACTGTTAGGGTTTTCTTGTTTTGTTTATAAATAAGGCTTAAGCACACTTAATATATTAAGATAGCTTTAGTAGCAAGTTATATTCTTCTTGTTAGGAAGAATCGAACTCAATCAGATAACACCTTATTATGTGATAAAACTTAGATTAAGAATAACTTAACAAGTTAAGCTCAAACTGAGTTGTGTGCGGAATTCGGTGGTTAATGCTCTTTTTAATGAGAAAACAATTTTCTTACTCAAGAATTTTAGCAAGTTGATTTATAATATGATATGAAAAGATGATGAAAAAAAGTAAATAAGGAATTAAAGAACACAAGTAGTTAACATGGTTCGGGATAAACAGTCTCTATGTCCACGGCTTGATCAAGAACTAGATCAAAAATCCAATAAGCTCTCCTTGCTTTTTACTCCTTGAGTACGAGCCATGAGAAAATATCAAATCTATATATTATCTTGCAATTACACTTCTTTCGAAGATTGAAAACTACAATCTAAGAAATAACTTTACTTGGATCTAAACTAGACCCTAACTTTGGTTTTTGAAAACTAGTTTTCCAGAAACGTAAACTTCAAGCAACTGTAACACTCGAGAGAATTCTGGATTAGTAGGAGTGTTTGCGGTAGAGGCTTGAAGATTTTTGAGCAGAGTTATAGCAATAATCTTGTGGAATTCTCATACTCGAATCTGGAAGTGAAAGTGGTATATATAGCACCATTGCTGGAACTAGCCGTTGGGGAAGATGAAGAGTCCTTCTTCTTTGCATTAAATGCATGGCGCATTTGTTGTACTACACGCCGCCTGTAATGCGTCTTGTTCCACCTATCATGCTTTTCCCAGTGTTTTTGTCATACTAAGAATGATTCATCGTACAATAATTTTGATATTCTTGTACTTATTCTTTAAAATATCTTACTTGATGGACAACAAACTGAGTTGTTTGACTTATGACAAATTTAGGTATGTCGGCAGTCCATCGTAGTTAATGTGAGGGACAATTAACTTGTTTGTATCGAACAGATCGTTTCCTTCAATTTGTTCTTTAAGCTATTCCATCAAGTATTAATTTATTTGAGACCAAATCAATACTTTGATTATTCATCTTGATTTATGAGTCCATCTTGGTTCATGTAGTAAGATAGATGTGGGATATATCATTTTGTTAACGACCTGTTGTTGTAACAACGGGCTGTGAGAACTGTTAAACGATCTGTTTGTTCCATGATCGTTTACTTGAGATGGCTCAAGTCTTCATTGTTCCTATGCTAAAGAACAACTAGTTCTGTAGGACAGGTGGTTTTTATGTCCACTTGTCTTTTGACAATTGTCTAAGTGTTCTTCACAATCTAGATAAAATAGATCGTTTATATAGGTGAGTTTGAAACTACAAACTTCCTTTTTACAACATCGATCTGATAAAATCTATACTTGGATAATCGCTAAGTTAAAAACCATGACAGGTAGTCTAATACATGAAGTACAACTATCTGTGGAATAGGGACAGATCGTTTAATATCGATCTGTTCCTTTACATTATAGCCAGCTGTATATAATAGACTTATACCTGTCGTTATAGTAACCAATATGTCCAAGACAATTTATAAGAAAATACAGATCGTGTAAAAGAAGACCTGCTTCTTTTATAAACGAGTTGATCTTTAAAAGATTATATTGATCACTTGGTTTAAAAAGAATCTGTATTAACTATGTGTTGTTTTGAAAATCATCATCAAAACATAACTGAATTTGTGGGGTTCCCAATAATTTCCCCCTTTTTGATGATGTCGAAACTACACTTTACAAAATTTTCTAAGTGTTGAAATAACAGATGATTTATAGCAGGTAGTTGATATGCGTAGAAATATGAAGAAATAAATAACAATCATAAAAACATTGTCTGGACAAAGAGATATTGTCATCAGGTAGTTTTTAGGAACCAAAAACTTCAAACTTTCATTGATGTGAAAAGTTGTTACAGATGAAAAGAATTAATGCAAACAATTAGCTGTGAAAATAAAATACAAGAAGGTTTGAAAGTTAAAGTCTTCTTTATTGAGGAGGTGGTTGTTGTTGATCCTTTTCCTGGGAATGTTGTCGTTGACGTTTAGCGAGCTGTGCCCTTCTCCTCTCGACAAGTTCTCTCTTTCTTAGCTCGGAGGGCACGTTGTAGCTAGCATAAATCCCATTGAATACCTTTTTGTAGTCTTTGTTTTCTAAGTTAATTGGATAACCCATGTGTTGTGCAGCTTGATTTATGATGTTGTGAATGTAAGTGTGATCAATTTCTGTTGTTCCAGGGATCCTTGGTGGCACCATTACTGTTTTCTTTGGAGCAGTGAGACTCACATTGGTCATGGCAGACTGCCTGTCCAGGGAGTCCACAAAAGTTTGATTCTTGTGATGGCTCAAGTACTCCCTAAATATTTCATCTACTGAACCACCTTGATATTGTGGTTCCAACAGGTAGTAGTATTCCATAACGAATATTTTGACAATCCTATTCCATTACGCAGCTTTCTTCCTGTGAAGCCATGTCAGATTTTGTGGCTCAAATAGTTGGAATTTGTCAAAGAATTTAAAAATGGGATTTGTTGGTTCATCTGCTTCCTCTGGAGTTGAACTGTCCTCCTTTGTTTTGTCATCTATCTCCTTTTGTCTTTCCTTCTCCATTCTCCATAAATTTCTGAAATCTGGATTATCTATCTGTTCAGGTTTATGTCTAGCCAAAAACATTTCCTCCGCTTCATCCTTGTCAGTGTAAATTTTCTTCCCTTTCTTTTCTGCAACTAGCTTGGCATCATTCTCTTCTTCCAATCTCCTTGCTTCAGCTAGCTGTTTGGCTGTTAACTTCTTATTAGTGGCAACTAGTTTCTTCTTGGCTGCTTGCTTCTTTTGAACAATGGGTTGTGCCTTGTTTCCTCCTTTATCTTCCCCCTTTTCGACATCATCAATGAAGTCTTTAGAGATGATGAGTCGAAGGGAAGCTAACTCTTCTTGCAATTCCTTGAACCTGAGTTCAGCATCTTCCTTGTACTACAAAAACGTGGATATGTTACCAGTGATATCCTGGAATTGCTTTTCATTACCCTTGTTATAATTGGCGAGTTTGACCAGTATATCGCTGTCCACGACTTTCATCTCCTTGATGCTTTTGTTGATCATATAAGTGTCATCGCCTGTAGCGACATCTGCATCCTTCAATGCCCGTGGAAATTTTTTTTTTGAGTACATTGGGACTTCTTGTGTGACAACAGCAGGTATTGTAGTCTTCTCCATATCAAGATACTGCTGCTCTACAACTTTCTTGACTTCGTCAACCATTTTGGCACCTGCCTCTTTGAATTTTTCATCAACTTTCTCAACCTCTTCTTTGTACAGCTCGAGTCAAGCATCGGTGAGTTCTTTGTATTTGTCACACACTTCACGATCTCCATCCAAATCTTTATGCAATTCTTCTGACAAACTGTTGTGAGCTCGCTAGAAATTTGCCTCAACAGTTTGAAGAGCTTTCTCGGTTGCTGCAGAGACAAAATTTGCAAGAGCATCACTTCTGTCATTGATTCGATCGTGAATCAATTGATTGATTTGTTCATGTGTCATGGGTCCAGGGAGAGAGGAAAGCAGCTCGTCAAGGTAGTGATGTGTATAATCAGCGGGAGCTGTTCCCTTGGTGTAAATCTTCCTAGATGGTTCTTCATCAATCAATGGATCGGTAATGATATGAGCTGATTTCTTCTTCTTCTTTGGAGGAGTGCTATCTTGAACGAGCTCCTCCTTGGAAGTTGGTTCCTTATTGTGAACAGGTGGAGAAGTGGGAGATTGAAGCTTGATGTCATCTTGTTGGACTTCATGTGTTTCTTCAACAGATGGTTCATCCTTTTCTTCAATGACATGTGGTTCTTGATGTACAGCTTCAACAGTGGGATCGATTGTTTCTTTAATGACAAGTGGATTTGACATGACCGTATCAACAGCGGGCTTAGATGTGGATGCTTCATCCTTTTCTTCAATGACATGTGGGTTCTTGAAAGTTGAAGAATGCAACATCAAAGTCACCAGAGTGCAAGTCAACAGCGAGATCGTATATATCTTTTTTGTTGGTGTAGAAGGGAGCAAGATCGACTTGCAGCTCGCTGGCCTCTTCCTTCATCTTAGTCAGTACATAAGTTCTGAAATATTGTCGAGCATCAGGGATGTCCAAAAATCCGAAGTATGTATGCAGCTAATTTTCTTCCACCTTTAGATCATTGATAGAGAAAAGCAGCAGTATGGCTTTAAGAATGTAAAATTTGCAGTCCCTTATCTCCAGATAGGTTTGAAACCTATTCGCCATTTCCAACACCTTTGGAGTATGCTTAATCCCGGGCATTAACTCCAAGACAATCTTGGCAGTCTTTTCTTGAATCTGTTGGAAAATGAGTTGAGCTCCATGTAGACGTGTATCCAAGTCATCTGCGACATGTTCATGTGAGTTGATTTCCACATCTTCTTCCAAGATTTCTTGAGCATCAGCCTCTCGTTCATCTATCTCTTGAGCAGACCGTTATTGTGGTGAAACAGTATCATCCAACTCTTCTTGCAAATTGCGAGCAGTTGGTTTCTTCTGTGCTTCTTTCCTTGGTGCTTTCTTGGTGTTCTTCCTCTGTTTCTTTTCAACCACAGGAGTTGGCTCCTTGGTTGCTTTTTTGCTTCCCTTAGTAGCAGCAACTAGTTGTGGATTACTATGTGGTTTCCTCTTAGCAGCTCGCTCCTCTCCAGCTTGAGCATCAGGTGCTTCACCAACAGTTGATGGTTTCTTTATTGGAATCACCCACTCCGAGTTGGATTTGTCAATTTGAATAAAAGCTTTCTTGATTTTCTCATCTGTAACCTTCAAAAATATTTGAGATGATGTGCCAATAGCCATCTCAACTTGATGTCGAGTCCTAGGAAGAATCCATTCTTCATTGAATTATACTCCTTTGTTCAATTTTTTCTTATTGAAAAATCGTCCAATAAGTGTGTTGATTTTTGTGGACAGACGAAGAGGAAGTTTGATATTTAACCATGTGCAGTTCCCACCAGAATCTTGGCACATATCAATCTGATGCACTTCATCAACAATTATCTTCAGTAACGATCTAGCCCAGTTTATCTTCAAATTGAGTAGCACGGAAGTGATCACCTTTCATCATCCCTGGTGTGATTGCATCATATGTCCCTCCATGTCCAAGGACAACCTTTTGGACACACTACAAGAAAAACATCATATAGTGACAGTAATATTGGTGACAATAATTAATTTGTCACTATAAATGCTTGTATTGTGTCAATAATATTTATTGTCACAAAATATGTTAATAGTGACAAAGTTTATTGTTGTCAATATTTATTGTCACTATAAGTCGGTGACGACCGTCATATTGTCATTATAATTTTAAATATTGTGATAATAAATTATGGCGTCACTACAAAATGAAACAGTTACACATGATATTCTTGTGACTAGTTATTGTCACTATATGTTAGTGACGATAATGTTCTTGTGACTGCAAGCATATCTACATTGACATTATTTTCAATCGTCACAATAAAGTTTAATAGTGACAAATTTTATTTTTGTCATTATTTATTGACACTATATGTTAGTGATATTTTTTTTCATGTCACTAAAATCATATATTTAGTGATAATTATCTTTTACATCACAAAAGTATGTACGAGTGAAAATTATTATTGTTGCAAAAAATAATGCACTATATAACAATGTAAATTTTAATGTGGTCACCATAGACATTTTTGTGCCATCGGGAAAATACATTTGTGACACATAATTGTTGTCACTTTTTATCGTCATTATAAAGTCATATTTATAAATAAATAAGTTTAAATGAAACTTCATTTCTCTCTCATATATTTTGTTCATAGTTGCTAAGAAGATAGAAACATATTTGAAAAGAATAAAAAATGTCAAGTTTTCAATGCATATATATAATATGGTCAGGTCATAATAAAACTACTTAAAAATACTAATAATCATCGTCACTTTCACTCGTACTATATTTTGTAGCGTTGGCATCTTCATCTCCATCTTCGTCTTCGTCTTCGTCTTCGTCTTCGTCTTCTTCTTCTTCTTCTTCTTCCTCTAATTGTTGTTCATGTGCTTGACGATGCTCTTTTCCTGATGGCAATGTATTTGAAGATATAATTGATTCTGGAATATCATTTCGACACCACTGGACTAAATCATCAGTACACTGAATCGTGCTAGCCGTAGAATTAGATTCACTCTGCTGGTTGAACTCGAAATATCCATCATCTTTTTTCTCAACCACGTTCCATAAGTTTCGAGCATGTATTGGAATAACGACTTTCCAATCATTACCTAATCCGATATCGTCAACATAATACACTTGTTCCGCCTGAGTGGCCAACACATACGGTTCAGTAGTTTTCCATGGTTTTGACATGTTCACACTTGTATAATTGTACTTGTCTTTTTGCACTGCCTTGCCTTCATACCAGTCACACTTAAATAATGTCACTTTATGATTCCCTAGATAGTCCAACTGAAGTATATCAACTAGCACACCATAGTATTCTTGAAATCCAAACTCCCCGTCATCAACTTTCACAACAACGCCATAATTTTGAGTTTTTTATGTAAATCATGGCGTTTTGTGCAAAACCTCAATCCATTCACTACACAACCCTCATAGTGCGATACTCTTCGATCAGGGCCATAAGCTAAATATATTATATTCGCATGAAGTCCTTCTCTTTCTTTTGTTGACAATGATATGATCTAAATAAAATAAACGAACATGCATATAAAAAACGTAGGTTAAAATAATCATGCTAACTAAGAATCTAAATTTTGAGAAGTTGACGTAATAAAGATAAAAAAGTTAATTATCAATCTAAGCATCACATTTTTTATTTATAAAGACGTACAATTAATTCGACAATTTAATCTCATATTTTATAAATTAGCATGCTCATGCTTATACTTTTAATTATACCTCCACTCCTAAGAATTATTATTGTATACTTGGCGTAATTACGTTTTCTTTATAAAATAACATCATTCTTGGTCATTCAAGCAATAATTATTAAAAAAAGAAACTTACTCGTGATTCGAACCATTTTATAAAATATTGATTGTGCTCACTTTCCACATCACTGCATCCTTTTTCCATCAACTCATCCTTATGCTCTCTACAAACATGGTTGTATAGTTATTAAAAAATATAACATATTTAATATAACTATTATTAAACATTGATCAATATAAAAAGTTGCGTACCTTATAAATTCCAACACCTCATCGCAGTTTTTTAAAATATAAGTGTGCATCTGATTTAATGCAGTGTCTTCAACACTTCCATAAATACATTTACCCAAAAAACGTGTGTTCTCCGAGAAAACAAATAAGTTGTCTTTAGCGGCAGGTTCATACTCTTCATAGTTACGCTCTACTCGATTGAATTGTGTCTCAATATCTTTCATGTACATAGAGCAAAATGTCATGCATTCTTCAGCAATATATGCCTCTGCCATTGATCCTTCTGGATGTGCTTTATTCGTAACATATTGCTTCAATATATATAAGTACCTGAATCAAAATTTCAAAAACACAAACATAGTTACCGATATCTAACAAAAAAATAACACAAAATATCATGCACATGTAATGTAGTTAAATACTAACCGCTCGATGGGGTACATCCATCGATATTGTACTGGTCCTCCCAAAGCTACTTCTCGGACAAGATGAATGGGTAGATGCATCATGATATCAAAAAATTGTGGAGGAAAAATTCTCTCCAACTTGCATAAGGTCAAGGCAATTTGATTTTCAAGATGATTCAAGTTTGCATGCTTCAATGTTCTCGAACATATTTGCCTAAAAAAATTGCTTATTTCATGTAACGCTTCATGTACATTGCTATCTAATAACCCACGAACTGAGATTGGCAACAATTGCTGTAAAATTATATGACAATCATGGGTCTTTAATCCTGTAATGTGACATGTCGTAGTGTTAACACGTTTTGACAAACTCGAAGCATATGCATCTGGATATTTCACTGATGCTAAAAATGTGCAAATCTTTTTCTTTTCGAATGCAGTCAATGTATAGCAAGCTGGAGGAATCAAATATGACTTTCCATGTAGCTTTGGATGCAAATCAGATCTTATACCCAATTCCTGCAAGTCAAATCTTGCATTAATGTTGTCCTTCGTTTTTCCACTAATGTCCAATAATGTGCCTATGATGTTATCACACACATTTTTCTCTATGTGCATAACATCTAAGTTGTGTCGTAAGTTTAAACTCTTCCAATATGGCAGCTCAAAGAAAATACTATGCTTTGTCCAGTTCAGCTCAATATGATCACGCTTTCTCTTCTTTTGTTGCACTTTTCCAAACTTAACGGGAGGAACATGAATTAGTTGATTAACAACATCATTCCCTATCAAAGGAATTGGTTTCTCTCTTTTTTCTTTCTTTCCATCAAAAGCTGCCTTGTTATCACGCCATTTATGATCATAAGGCAAGAAACGTCGATGACCCATATAGCATACCTTTTTTCCATTTGGTAACCAATGACTGCATGTATCTTTATTACACACTGGGCATGCTAGATACCCTTTTGTACTCCACCCTGATAGATTACCATAGGCCGGAAAGTCATTTATAGTCCATAAAAGTGCTGCATGCAACTTAAACATAGCATTAGTGGAAGCATCATATGTTTCAATCCCATAATCCCATAGCTCTTTTAATTCATCAATCAGTGGTTCTAAAAACACATCGATGTCATTTCCAGGAGATTTTGGTCCTGGAATAAGCATTGATAGAATGAAAAAGGTGCTTTTAAGCACTTCCAAGGGGGTAGGGATGGCAATTTACCCGCGGGTACCCGATACCCGCGGGTACCCGACCCTAATAGGGGTGGGTTTGAGAGGCATTTGATATCCACGGGTAGGTTCGTGGGTATAATTTAATATCCATTTAGTTTGTGGGTATGGGTATGGATAGTTAGTATCCATACCCGCGAAACCCATATACCCGCCAAAAATACCCGCGAATTACCCGCGAAATACCCACGAATTACCCATCTTCCCATTTAATATTAATGATATTTGTATATTTTTCTTTAATAATATATTATATTTAATATATCTTAAATTTAATTTTTAGTTTTTATATTTCAATTTTTAATTATTATATTTTAAATATAGTACTACAAGTCTATAGACTATAATATACTAACTCTTCGTTTAATTAATTTCCAAATTTTCAAAAAAGAACTCTATTCATTCGTCTCTCCTTAGTCCATACTCCATCTGTCCGCCGCCGCGCTCTGCTCCCCTCCGCGACTCCGACCCCGCCACTGCTCCCCTCTGCCCCCGCCGCCCCTTTCCCTTCCTAGAAACCTCCAGGTCCAGGCCCCCACCTTACCGCTGGCCACTCGCCGCTCTAAGTCTCTAACGGCCCTCTCCCCCAGGCCCCGAAGCTATTGCCGGCGTCGCCCCCAGGCCCCCGAAGCTCTCGCTAAGGTTAGTTTATTATTCTATTAAATTGAAAAAGACTTTATAATCATATTAGCGTAGAAGAGAACACATTCTTAAATTAAAAATGTTACTATCCCATAATAATTTGGGATGTTTCTCAAAATTTTTTTACAAAGGAAGTTGAAGAATGAAAACATGTTTGCAGGCTGCAGCAGAGATTCAGAGAACGGTGTAACACTTTAGAGATTCTGAAAGGTTAGCACCGACAGCCTTCACTATATTTACTTTCAATGGCTATTCATAGTTGATGGTTCTTTTTGTATATTCTCTTCCAAGAGCTTGAATTGTGGGTTGGAAGATGTGTACATGTGATTTTTCTATCAGATGATCGGGTTATGGAATTTGCTGCATTTCTTTGTTGGCTTTTGACTTTGGTTGATGTTAAATTGGCAATAAAGTTTTAAGTTGTGTTTAGTGGGACAAATAGTTTACCAGTATGATATATATGTGTGTGTGTAGAGATGGAGAGAGAGTGAGGTGGTTGATGTTGGTGGGAGAGAAGGAAATGGAAATGAAGAGAAATATTGGGAGGGTGGGAGAGGAAGGTGTGAAGCAATTAAGAGAGGGAAATAATAAGAGAGGCAAAAGCCATTACAAACTTTACACTTAACACTTACCTAAGTACGTACACCACACTACTTACTTACTGCTAGACATAAAGATATTATGGCTTCTCAGGAACCCCATAAAGATATTATATATAGACATAAATGTCACATAACCCCTAACCTATTCAAATAAATTTTGTACAGCTTTAAATTATATCTGCTCTATAAGCGTTTCGATTTGGGACTGATCCCAAATTCTTTGTTTATTTGTTTCTCTTTAATTCATTTTCTTGCTTATTTTTTAATTCCTTCTGTGATGGTGGTTCACTCTTTTTATAAGAACACAATGTCCTCTTATTACAGAACACAATGTCCACTCCGAAAAGTGGTAGTCTGCCCACCTCACAAGCCTCAACTCCTACTCCGACACAAGATCATGTTCTTCAACTAGAAGATGAACCGAATGAAGTAGAAAGTGAACAGATAGAAGGGGAAAATAATGAGGAGGAAAAAGTAGACCTTGGATTAAAGAGAAAGCTCACTTCACCAGTATGGAATGATTTTGTTAGGATTAAAGTGAAAGGAGTTTGGAAGGCTAAGTGCATCCATTGTGGAAAGTTTCTATCAGGTGAAACTAAACATGGCACCTCTCATTTATCTAGTCATCTGAAGTCTTGCATTTTCAAAAGAAAAAAAGAAGGTGGTGGGAAGGTGCAGTCTAATTTAAGGTTTGCTTCGACTAACAAGGGGCAAGTTTCTGTTGAGAATTATGTCTTTAATCCTGAAATTGCTAGGAAAGCACTTTATTCAATGATTATCCTTCATGAGTATCCATTATCTATTGTTGATCATGTTGGGTTTCGTGACTTTGTTAGTGCACTACAACCCTTGTTCAAAATGATTACTCGAAACACAGTTAGAAAGGATATATTAGATCATTATGAGGAAGAGAAAAAGAGAGCTCTTTATTTCTTGCAAAGGAACAATGCTCGGGTTGCGATTACGACTGATCTTTGGACAGCAGATAATAAAAAACGAGGATACATGGCAGTCACCGGTCATTTTGTTGATGAGTCTTGGAAGCTTAGAAGCACTATTTTAAGGTAAATTTTTATTTTTTTCTTAATAATTTTTTGTGAACTTGTGTTGATGAAGTTTCATGTTTAATTTTGTAGGTTTATATATGTGCCGTGTCCTCATACAGCAGAAAATTTGGCTGAAGCATTGTATAAAAGCCTTCAAGATTGGGATCTTGATTGCAAGGTATCTACCTTAACTCTTGATAATTGTTCTACGAATGATAAATTGGTTGAGCACATGGAAAATAAGATTGGGGCAGCTAATCTTTTGTTGGGTGGAGAGGTTCTACACATGCGTTGTTGTGCGCATATTTTGAATTTGATTGTGAGGGATGGATTAGAAGTAATAGCTAAATCTATTGAAAGGGTTCGTGATAGTTGTGCTTATTGGCTTGCTACACCAAAGAGGTACGAGAAATTTGAGAAAACTGCACAACAACAAAAGGTTGAATTGACTAAGACGTTGTGTCTTGATTGCAAAACTAGATGGAATTCAACTTATCTCATGATTAGTATTGCTTTGCCATATAAGAAGGTTTTTGATCGTTTGAAACAACTAGACAAGAATTTTGTTTGTTGCCCAACTGTTGAGGATTGGAGTTTTGCTTCTCATGTTTGTGAAAGATTGGGTGTGTTTCATGAACTCACTGCACTATTTTCTAGGACAAAGTATGTGACTGTTAATACTTTTTTTCCAAAAATATGTGAGGTGAAAATGAAAATGAATTCTTGGTGTATGAGTGAGATCAACATAATTCAAGAGATGTCTGCTGCCATGATTTCTAAATTTGATAAATATTGGCTTGATATTCATGGTTTGATGGGAATTGCTGTTATTCTTGATCCTCGAGGAAAACTGTCTATGTTGGAAGCTTGTTGTATTTGTTTGTTTGGTGAAGATAATGCCGAATTGCATGTTGATAAGACCAAAAGGGTTCTAGTTAGATTGATGGATCAATATCAATCTCAAAATGAAGAGCATTGTGTGTCCTCTTGTTCTGATGTTGCTACAAGTTCTGTTAACTCTTCCGAATTGTTGACAATTTTCAAAACACTTGCCGGAAGAAAGAAGAGTAATAGTGTTGTAAGATCACAAAATGAGTTGGATTGTTATTTGGAGGCAGACATTCTTCCTTGTATTGATGAAAATTTTGATATACTTGGTTGGTGGAAGGTGACCGGAACACATTATCCTACACTACGCCTTATAGCTCGTGATATCTTTGCTTTCCCAATAACCACAGTGGCTTCAGAATCAGCTTTTAGCACTAGTGGAAGGGTTCTAAGTGAACACCGTAGTCGTCTCACACCAAAGTTATTAGAAGCATTAATGTGTTGTCAAGATTGGCTTCGTAAGCAACTTGAAGGTATTAAATTTTCAATTATAATGAATTTTGTTTCTGTGTAAAGATAAATTTCTATTATAAAATTGTTTATTTTGTAGGTGAAGGAGAAGATGCAAGTTTTTGGACGTGTCTTGAAGATGAAGAAGAAGAATTCAACGAAGATTGTTCTACTACAACCATTGAGTTGGAATAATTTATCTTCAAGTTAATTGTGGATTTGAACAATGTTAATTGTGGATTTGAACTTTGTGATTTGAAATCTTGATGATATATGTGGATTTGAACAATGTTAGTATTTAATATTTGTTATATTTTTTTTATTTAGATTAAATTTATTTTTAGCAATTTAATTATATTTCGCGGGTGGTGGGTACGGGTACCCATCGGGTGGCGGGTTCGCGGGTACCCATCGGGTGGTGGGTAGCAGGTTCGTGGGTACCCGTCGGGTGGCGGGTTCGTGGGTATCCATCGGGTGGTGGGTGGCGGGTACCCGCCGGGTGGCGGGTTCGTGGGTACCCGTCGGGTGGCGGGTTTGAGATTTTTTTGTGCCCGTGGCGGGTGGCGGGTCGGGTGGCGGGTATGATATTTTTTGGCGCGTATGGGTATGGATACCTACTATCCACGCCCGCCACGCCCAATTGCCATCCCTACAAGGGGGAAGGTTGTACGGCAAAAGTATCACAGGCCAAGTGCTATGAGTCAAGTTCATGTTTGAGAATGGATTAAAACCATCACTTGCTAAACCAAGCCTAACATTGCGAGGTTCTTGCCCAAATGCTTCATATTTCTTGTCAAAATCCTTCCACTCTTGAGCATCAGCCGGATGTCTCAACACCCCATCATCAGTGCGTTTTTTCTCGTGCCATCTCATATCATTTGCGGTATTCTTAAACATATATAACTTCTGCAATCTAGGCTTCAGTGGAAAATAACGTAAAATCTTTTGAGGAATCCTCTTACGTCTTTTTCCATCCTTAACAACATCAATGGATTTATAACGAGGTGTTGAACAATTTGGACACTCTTCTGCCTTTTCAAGATCCTTCCTAAATAACACACAATCATTAACACAAGCATGAACCTTATCATAATCCAATCCAAGTCCTTGAATTATTCTCTTAATCTCGTAATATGAGATAGGGAGTGACGCGCCAGCAGGTAATGCCTTTTGTAATATTCCGAGCAGCATTGATAAAGATTTGCCACTCCATCTATTAATTATTTTAACGTTCATCAGTGCCACAACAAATGATAACTTACTGAAACTCTTACAACCAGGATATAACTCTTTATCAGCATCTTTCAATAATTTATCAAATCTCTTGGACTCAATATTAGGAATTGAACTCGAATTACCCGTTGACCTCTCTTTAGATAAATATTCAGCTGTTGGAGCATAAATATCTTCAAACATTCTCTGTGCATCAAAAATACCTGAGAAGTTTTCATTTTCTCCTACATCACATTCATCCAGTATTTCTTCCTCATCATTGTCAATAAGTTCTTCACCATGTAGCATCCATATAACATAATCTTTAAGAAAACCGTATTGAAATAAATCAGCCTCGACATTATCTCGGCTCCGGTATAGAACATTATTGCATTTTCTGCAAGGACATCTAATCTTCTCTTGTGGATGCTTAAAGGAATAAGCGAAATCTAAGAATTGACGAACTCCTTCTTCGTATTGTGGGAGCATTCTATCATCAAGTTGAATCCAAGTTCTATCCATCTCAATCTATTATGGCAAGCTATCAATTATTCAAAAACAAATAAACGTATATAATCATTACATTTCAAATAGTTATATAACAAATTCACTGTAACATATGTAAAATATTAAATCAATGCATTAAATTGTAGGGAGGATTCATTTAGTACCTTAATTGAGATAATGATAGACTATTGAATTAACTGTGCATTCCACCTCGTCGTTGCTAGAGATAAAACAAAGGAAAATATTTATTTAGTGAGATATGTGTTTAATTTTTACTGCATAGAAAAGTAAATATATTAAGTATTAAACATTCAGGTCTTTTATTTTGAGGTCTTAGTTCCTTATTGTATATTTTTCTATAAGTTATTCTATATCTTCAATTTCACATTTTAAATTTTATTATTATTTTAAATATGTATAATGAATATTATACGAATCATTATTTATATTCGAAAACGAATCGAATCGAATCAAATCAACTAAGATGCCAGGATTTGATTATCCCAAGAACTACCAATATATGAAAATTAAAATATAAAACATATCATTGTATACTGAATGATGAGGCATTAACATCATAAAATAGAATTGCATCAAAGAATTACCTTATTCGATGATAGCTTCTCTCAATTGTCTCTACTTTTTCCTTGTATCTTTTTATCTCGGCCGCTTACGATAAAAAAATATGACGACTAGGGTTATTCAAAGTTTAGATCAAGGCACTTTTATATCAATTAAGTGTTTAAATATATAACGAGGAGAGAGAACCAATTAATTTCCTTCTCAAAGACTCAAACTAAAATTACATATATCTTCTAATATATCTAAATTAGTTCCTTGTTTCTTGGTATTATCTTTTTTATTATTTAATTTTTTTTTATCTTTGCACTATCTGTCACGTATGATTGTAAACGAATCAAATAGTTTTATTTCGATTCGCGATTCGATTTGAAATTTAGTGATCGAATTCGAATATATAAATTCAATATTCGTAAATATTCAATTAAATATATAAATAATACATTTTGATATTAATATTTATATATATATATAAATTTAAATAAAAATGGTTTTGTATAAGTTAACTAAAAATAAATATTGACTGTTAAATTATTTAGATCAATGGTACAGATTAAAAGATAATTGTAGTATATAACTTATTTAAAATATTTTATCCCTAAAAATAGGGAATTTGTTATTCTTTCTGACTATGATTTATTGATTAGGGTATAGTTTAATTATATCCATTGGATGAAAAAATATGGATGGTTCAGATTTATTTTTAATTAACACAAACATATATATTTTCATTATAATCATCCTCTAAATATATATATATATATATATACATATATATATATATATATAGAGAGAGAGAGAGAGAGGAGAGTTCAAATGAGAACCTTACCCTCACGTGTTAACTATGATCAATTACTGATCATTAATTTGTTTTGATCTATGGTTATAATTCATTCAATTATTTTAACAATTATTTCAAATTAGTCTTAGGTGTCACATACTCACATTAACTGTATACTACGTGTCACTCTAGATTTTTTCAAATCCTATTTATCTAATTACATAAAAAAGCATCTACTTACATAAATAATTTATAAATTGTATAATTTTAATTAGATATTAACATTTTTATTTTGGAGGCAAACTTTCCGCCAATATTTTACTTATTCATGTTTCAAGAGCACACGTTCAATGAAAAATTCAAACCCACGTTGCTTCGTGAATATATATTCTTAGTATTATTTGCAATTCGTTTTCTCTCATTTTATAAATTCTTCTTTTCAGCAATCTTCTTCTTCTCTATTGTATTCTTTGGCAGCACACACATCCAAGCCATAAACACAAGTTCTGCATCAGTCATGGAAAATCGTCGTCGCCCCGTCAATAATTCTGGTTTGCTTATGTTTTAGTTGTGCTTATTTGATTTCTTACTTTCAACGTTTTAACTTCTTAATGTTTTTTCTCAATTTATAGAAGAAACTCTTGAAGAAGATGAGTTGTTTATGGAGCTTATGAGTATAGTAATTCCAGAGAATGATGGTAAGTGGTCTTTTCTTCTTCGAAATTAATTGTTTTTGCAATTTTTTTTCCTGCAGTATTGTTAATTATATTAATTGTATTTCTTATAGTTGCTCCCAAACGAAAAGTTCGAGGGATCACGAAAGGCTTATCAGTGCAAAAGAAAAGACAGTTTGCTCAAAAATTAGATGTCGTAATCCATCCGATAAGAAATCGCGTTGTTGGTGAGAATTCTAAGGATTTTAAGACAGAGGCATGTGTCATTGTCAAACAGTATGCGCCTATCCAATATGCTCATTGGAAAGACATTCCTATGGATATAAAGCGAAAGATGTTGGTTGGAATGAAGGTATATGATCATGTGATTTAATAAATTCATTCATTGATTATATCTGAATATCCAAGTATCTTTTTTAATATTGCAGCAAAAATTTAATATGGAAGATGACTACAAAGTTCATAAAGTAGTGTTCGCTCAACTTAATCGACAATATAGGAGTTACAGACATAAACTACACCAACACTACCAGATGAACAAGGACAAAGATGGGCGAGAAATCCTGGATAATTCTCCGAACGGAATGAATCGTGAAGATTGGAAAATACTGATCGACTATTTTGAAAGTGACGGGTTTAAGGTAGCTATCTCACTTCATTATATTTATTTATTATTATTAGACGTTATATTCTTGTATCTTAATATTATTTAAGATATGAAATGAAAGCATGATCATATATTATTTACTGATTGGAAAATACTAATTGACTATTATATTCTTGTATCTTAATATTATTAGACGTTATTATTTATAAATATTTTTTAATATTATGAAAGCAAGATCACATATTTTTCATATGCTGTATATTAATGTGAAGGAAATTTGAGTTTCTTTGTAGAAAATCAGTGAAAGAAACAGAGAGAACAGAAAAAAGCTGCAAATGAATCATGCATGTGGAACAAAATCCATTGCACAAGTTTGCTATGAAAAGGTAAATTACTATATCTTTTTCTAGATTAAATCATTTGCACTACTTTATATTTTAATTTTTTTAATATTAGCGCGACCCACAAACTGGAGAAGAGCCAACACGTACAACTGCATGGAAAATGAGTCGATATAATAATGAGAAAAAGGAATGGATCGATGAAGCTTCAAAGGAAGTTTATGTAAGTATATTGATAATTATGTGAACATATTTATATATTAAATCATAAATAATAACATAAATTTTATTTGTTTAGGACAAACTTATTAGGTTGCAGAGTCAAGAGAGTGAGAATGATGAGGGTCCTTTGTCGGAAGATGTAGCTTTTATCAAGGTTCTTGGTGAAGAAAAATCTAGTCGACTTCGTGGATGTGGAGATGGGATGAAGCCGCCTTCTAAACGAGGAGAACGAGTTAATCTTGATATGCAAAAAGAGAATGAAGAGTTGAGAAAACAAAATAAAGAGATGGCTTCTCGAGTTGAGGCTTTAGAAGCTCGAGTTAGTCAAGAGAATCTACAATCTCAAGTGGAAGCTCTTATGAGAGATCAACTCCCTTCAATTATTGCTCGCCTAAGTCAGAATAGTTAGAATTATGGTAATTATAATAGTATTAGGTGTTTATTTATTTTTGAACGATATGCTTTGTTTGATTTGAACGTTTATGGAGTTCTATGAAGTATTTAATTTAATTTGGACTAATTTTGAATATTTTTCTATGTGTTTTGGATTTTAGATGATTTAAAATAATATTAATTTAAAATGTATAATATTAAAGACTAAATCTTAAAAATATCTATTGTGACTATATTAAAAGAATTGTGACAAATTAATTCTTGTAGTATGATATTTTGGCGATATATTAATTATTTTTCTTACTAATTAACAAAAAAAAATGTGATAACTATTTTAGTGATAATAATTTGTCACAAATAGTACACTTTTTGTGACTAACAAAATAATTGTAATGATGCAGTAGAAATATCACTACATTTATTTTTTATAGCGACAATAAAATACGTTTTAATGTGACGACCTATATAGGTTACTATAGAACGATAATTTAGTAACACAAATCAATTGTAACTACATGAGTAATATAGTGATGATTGTAGTACGCGACTAAATGAATGCGTTATACTGACAATAAACAAATGTGACTACATATTCTTTTACTGACAACACATATTGTGACTAAATTATTGAGATTTAATGATGATAAATGAATGTCACTATATGCTAAGTTATTGTGACAATTATATTATGCCACTAAATTATATTTTTGAAGTGACAAACAGACAACGTCACTGAAAACATGAATTATAGTAACGGGCTTCTATCGTGACTATAGAAGTTGAAATATAGTGAAGGTAGAAATCCGTGACAAATTCATCATTTTTACTGACAAGAACACATGTCACAATAAATTGATGTGTAGTGACGTTATTTTTTTGTTGTCACTATAACATATTGTGTCGGCACATATAGCTGCAACAGGGCGACGAAGACAAAAATTGTCACTAGTAAACTCTAGTGACGATTTTGATACATATAGTGATAAAAATTATCGACACTACACATATTTTTTTTGTAGTGACATAGTCGAGCAGCAGACGATAAATGGAAAACATCAGCCCCCTGTTGAAAGCTTTGTTAGTCCACATAAATGGTTGGGCCACAATTATGTTTAATGCCTCCTGCATTTGTTCATCTATGACGTTATCAATAATCATCTCTCATTCGTCCTCCAGATGGTAAACTTTTAATATCATCTCGATGACAGTGATGCGAAGATGTTCTTCATCGGTCTTATTAATGGGTATCTGCACCAAATACTCTCCTTGATCATCTTCCATACATGAGTAGTAAAAGAGAGCGATCTGTCAAGAGAGATAGAAGTCTGGTGTAGCGGAGATAATCTTGTGAAATCTTATACAAACCACAAGATTTTGTTTAGTGTATGTTTGCCAGAAGAAGATCGATGTATACGATCTGCTAGTCAGCAGATGGTTATAAGAACAGATTGTTATTATAGATGGAGTTATAACAAATGGTTATGTATTGTTACAGTGATTTAGAGTCATTGATTTGCAGTAGATCTCACACTTAAGCGGGTTAACATAGAATTAAATATGATTAAGGCAGTTTATACTACGATTATGTATATTTTCATACAATAAACATGTTCATCAGTATATCAATAGTCAGTTCAAGAGATTTTTGAGCATGCTTATACATATTAGAAACAAACAACCTTAAATAATATTATAGACATTTATGCATTTTGAGAAAGTTCATCATGCTTATTTCAACAACAACAATGAAACCCTAGATCATGATTCTAAGACTCATAAAAGGAAACCTTGTTGGTCACGAAAGAACAAGGCTTGGTATATGGGAGGGGGGGGGGGGGGGGGGCAACAAAAAAAAACATTTTAATTTACTTGGCTAATTAATCAGAGAGATTAAGCTTTCTTAAAATAAGATTGCTTAAGTATGACAGACTAGGTTTAATCACCAGGTTCACTACTGATCTCCAGATATGATCTCTCTCGTGAGTTACACAATGCAGATAGCAAGAGTGATCCTGTTATCTATCAAGGTGTAGTGTGCGGAATATGGTGGATTTAATATTTTTCTCTTATAAGAAAACATTTGAAACACTTAGCCAAATATATTAGATATTGATTAAATCAATGCAAGTTTGAATGGAAATGATGGGTTAGAGAATAAACAACTGAAAATAAATACGTATAGTAAAGGACACAATTATTTTTACGTTGTTCGGGAAACCCCCTACGTCCACGATCCAATCAAAACTAGATTGGTTATCCACTACTAGGATATTCTCTTCTTTATACTAGCTGAGAATGAGCCACAAGTTCCAGTCAAAATTAGAATGAAACTTATGCACGAATAGGGTTGTGTCCTTTACAACTTGCAGATAAATCTGCTACAAAATACCTTCACGTTAATCCACTAAAAAACTACTAGCTAGCGAAGATATCTTTCTCCTTCTTCTCTATAAGACAGACTTGAATCGAGGTTGGTGTATTTCGATCACGAACGGCTTGAATAGTATATGGAATATAGAAATCTCCTAGTTGAATGCTTCAATGGTTGAGTAGATTTCTGGACAGGGTTTCAGCTTGTAAGTTTGCGCGTAAGTTCGTGTGTACTCCTCCAGATGTGGTTCAAAGTATTTATAGGTGCAAAATTAAAATTCTGACAGTTTGAGATTGATTGGCGTGCATTAAATGCTGATTGCCAATCAAAGATATGAATCCCTGATTTGATCATATTGCCTTGTAAGAAAGGTTGACTGAATCTCCTTAATTATGGAAAGCAGGTAGTTGATTGATCTCTTTCCTTCTTCTAGATTCGATTGATTCACCTTTCTTCTTTGCTCTCTGATTGATTCTCTTTCCTCTTTGAGAATTCTGATGACATGGCACAAAGATGAGATTCTCTCTAAGTACATCGAGTGACGCATTGTATACCCAAATAACTTCGAGAAATTATCAGATGACTATGTGAAACATCAGATGATATTTTGTATATCTAAGGATCTTGAGGATCATATAATCTCCATCTCATTGATCTGTAAGGGACATGTTTTTGAAAATTGAAACGTGTTTGGCGATTTCTTGAAGTAACTTTGGACCAGACCACCTAGCTGGTAGTTGAAACATGTTTAT